>CAUYRT010005417.1:0-61526 GCA_963574885.1 Lepilemur ruficaudatus
AAAGTGGAAGAAATATCTAGAGATCTCCAAAGCCACCAAAGTCATAGACTCCGCTTCAGATAAGCAACATAACCACACCCTCCCCAGGTAAAGATAGTATACTGTTCTTCTCAATTATCCTTGTAGTTATAAATTTACAAACACGTAAGCATTCTAAGAGCTCATAGATACCACCAGGCCAGCTTAATGTTGGCACAAAACCAAGATCCCAGTGCTCAGAGCTTTCTCAAGGACCTTTAAATGAGTATCACTCGCTTTCAATGCAAGCCCTTACAATTCTATATTTGGTTCATTAAGGGCAAGCCTCCTTTATTTAGGGAAAATTTTATGATCTTTCGAGACTTTTCTATTTTCAGCAGGACTTTTGGCCCATTTATACTTACAAGTGTGTCTAAGTATTATGAGTACTGAATATGTGTATAAATATCCATACTCATCTGTACACATATAAGTTTATGAGCCTCTATCCTATACAGAATTTATGAGAAGAGTTCATCAGTATCTTCAGCCATATGTCACCTGCCCTTCTTATTCCGTTCTTGCTTCTGCAAACCCACTTCTCTATAGCAACTAGTAAGGAAGAACAAGCTTCCTTATAACGAGACTCCTGTGAGCTTTGTATTGAGATTTCTGTTGTTGAATTACATCTGGCAAGGCAGGGGCACTGTCGGTATCGTTCAGTAGCACTGGTACTTAATCCCTCTGTGCCTCAGTTTCTTTCTATAAAGAGAGGATAATAGTGTTACCTAACCGAGCTCGTAGGCTTGTTGAGAAGATCGAATGAAGATAATACATGCAAAAGACTTGCGATAGTGCCTGATACATACTAAACACTTTAAATATTGTACTATAATTAGTGTAAAATGTCATTATACGAGAGATGAATTACCATTGAATCAGGTCAGAGTTCAAAACAAATCAATAAATATGCATTACCTACTATGTGGAATCCCTGTTGTAGAAAATACATGCTCGTTAGTGGACACTCTGTTCATACTGTGTTAAACATTTTTTGGTTATCTGAGTGGACCGCAAGAAATCAGGGTTAGCTGATTATTCTGCTTTCAGTAGGCTGGGACTGGGATAATTTAGGCAGGAAGAATGCACTCATTCCAACTGGGACCTGTCCAGAACATGCGGTTAAACAAATCTATTAATAAATTGTGACTTCAGTAATTAAAGGTACACACAGGCATCATGCATACTAAAATGACATTTTGTTAAAAACTGTCCTGGCAGGTTGGGGTGTTCTTTTAAGCTTTTTAGCAGCAACAAGCTGCTCCATAGTCAGGAATCTTAAAATAACTATGTCATTACATAAACATTCTACATCCACCTTATGCCAATCCATGTTCTGTTTCTTTTGGAAGAGAGTGAAATAAGATGAATCGACACGACCCAGGAGTCTCTGTTATAGAATACCGATGTTCTTTAAGATGGTGAATGTTCTAAAAGTTGTTAAAAAGGACCAGTGTTACAGGTAGAGCTGACCTTTGCAAGATTATTTTATTGCAAAGGTTCTTTAGTTTTACAAGCTGACATGCCAGATTCAACATAAATAAGGTGCTGGGGGAATTTTGCCCCAGGGTAAAAGCATTAACTTATGTAGCTATCTCAGCATGGTCAACTGGGCCCTGGGGAGGGGACCTGGGGACTCTGAGATTGTCTCCAGCTAAATAAATAGCAAATATGGCCTGACCAACGATTCAAAGATCACCAGATTTTATTGTCCTCAGAATTAAGCTGTATTAAGAACAAATCTGATACAGTGACAACCTCACATAAACAGACATGAGATTTAGGCAAATTCAGCCTCTGAGCACAGCTCCTGCATCAGTGGAACTCAGGCAGCAGTAAGTTAGGCCATACTGAGGAATGAGTACAAGTCAAATAAATCCCAGAGGGAGAAATCAGATCTTCCAGTGACTAATGGGACACCCAGCAAGTGGGGAGTCAGCATGGTAGGAGACAGGGAAGGAATATAAGGACGGTTCAGTCAGCTAACCTGAAAGAAACTTGGCAGCAGATGTAACCAGCTAGAGGCACTGAAAAAAGGGGCAGAGGTCAACAACTGAATTTTTATTTTTGTTTTATCTTTTTGAATCAGAGTCTTGTTCTGCTGCCTGGAGTAGAGTGCCATGGTGTCAGCCTAGCTCACAGCAACCTCAAATTCCCAGGCTCAAGGGATCCTCCTGCCTCAGCTTCCTAAGTAGCTGGGACTACAGGTGTGCACCACCATGCCTGGCTAATTTTTTCTATTTTTAGTAGAGACAGGGTCTCACTCTTGCTCAGGCTGGTCTCAAACTCCTGACCTCAAGTAATCCTTCTTCCTCAGCCTCCCAGAGTGCTAGGATTACAGGCGTGAGCCACCGTGCCTGGCCAACAACTGAATTTGACATCTAGGAAGGATTGGGTCACAAAATACAAGACAAGAGACCAGGGATTAGAACCAGAACCACCAGACAGACTAACCAAATGCTGAGCCACTTGAGTAATTTCCTCAGAAATTAGGGCTTTATTAGTAGGAATAAACTTGCTTACTGTGTTTACTAGCAAGTCCCCAAAGATGACTTCCAGTGAACCACAGCCTTCCCCCAGTGAACTCAAATTGGCCCTATGACTCACCTTGACTGGTAGAATTTGGCGGAAGTGACACTGTTTACCTTTGCAGCTGGCTAGGCCTTAAGATTTGTTGCTTTCGGTTTTGCTGAATTCCGCTTAGAATGCTTTTTCTTGGAATTCAGCTGCCATGTGGTAAGAAGCCCAAATCTTCTAAAGAGTTTGCATGGAGGAGAACAGAGGTCCTCTCACCAACAGCTCCAGCAGAGTTCTCAGCAAAGCCAGCACCAACTGCCAGCCACATACAGAAGCTATCCCAGAGGTTAAGCCAAGCCAAGGCCCCAGCCCAGCCCACAGCACATGGAGCAGAAGAACTACACAGCTAAGCCCAATCAGTTCACAGAATCACAAGAGACTATAAAATAATCATTGCTTTAAGCCACTAAGTTTTGGGACATTTGTTACACAGCAACAGAAAATAGAATCTGTGAAGATTACAGGGCACATAAAAGCAATAAAAAGAAAAAAAAAAAAAAACTAAGCCATGATTACATCAGAGGTCATTGGAAATGATAAACTTGAGTTTTTTTTAAAAATTTAAATTTTATTCAGCATATTCTTTGTAAGAAGGTAAGGGTTTGCATAACATATTTAAGAAAGTTTTCCTTCAAAAAGTAGTTGAAATAGACAATGTTTTTGATGGAAAGGCAAACAATTTATCTAAAGAATTTACTTCTTGCTGTGTTTCTGTGATTTAATTAAAAATAGAGTGGAATAAGTAGAGAGGTTTGAAAGAAAATTCTAGATTTCCCAGACCCTTTCACATACACCACCACCAGCAACAACGTTGACTGTGTGTATTATGTCTTCTCAGGATGCTGCTGTTCCTTAATTTGCTGCTACAGCTAAACATGATTTCTTGCACTGAACTTCTCAGCTTTAAGTAATGCTTCTGCTCACCACAGTTACAGCATACATGATATTACCTCTGCGTTTGTTTCAGATGCCAAGTCTTACAAAGTGTCACACACAAAGCATAAATGCAAGAGGATAGGGGTGCAAGAGGACAAGAAGAAGACCAGAAAGGGGGGTCAGATTTGAGAAGAGCCAGAAAGGGAGCTCAGACCCTAAAGCAGCACCCTGAGAGTGAATGTCACAGCATTTTCTAAAACTTCAAAGTGTGCCAAAGACAGCCGAGGTGAGCCAAGGTGAGCCAAGCTCCAGAAGTCAGAAAGTCAAGCAAAGGTCAGCATTTCCCTGATTACCTAAGGCCAACAGCCAGCCAAAGATCTGGAAGCCTTGACACCAAGGAAAGACTTAGCTATTAGGTCTCAGAGGCCAAACCTGCCAAGGTCTGGAATCTAGAAATGACGTCAATCAACCAATTACGCCAGCAGTCAGAATTCAGATGTGACCTCAAGGTCCTTTTGTACTCTTGCAGGGAACACCAAATGGTGACCAGAAGAGGGCAGACCGTAGCCCATAGATATTTGCAGAAATGAATCTTTTTCTCTTACAATTAAAATAATCAGGCTACTTCTCAAATAGAGGATGGTGTGATGTTGAAGTACCCTCACTTTTTATTCTCTAGGACTTTAAAAGTTTGGAAAGAATACTACTTGAATTATTCCACTAAATTTGTTCTCACTACTTGGCATTCTCTGAGCATATTGTAGTTGGCACAGAACACATAACATTATTGGAGAAGGGGTTCTCCCTTTGTGGCATGACCATGACTGGCATGGACATACTTGACTGCACTGATGTCTTCGGTAACCTTCACTATTGTGTGACTTCAGGAAGTTGGGCAATTGCTTTCAATTATGAATTATATTATGAATTGAATTATGAATTAAAAACCTCTTACTCCTTTACTATCTGTTTCTCAAAGGAGCTACCAGATGAAAATAAACACTCATTTGAGGTGCAATATTTCTCAAGAATCATGATGAAAAGTATACTTGCTTGGACCAACTACTGACAATGTGCACAATGGGGATTTCCCACTACCGATCCAAATCTCAAGTGACAGCTTCAAAGCCCTCCCAGCTGATATTGGCATGAAGTTCTCTAGGGTGGGCTGGGCACCCAAATGGACACGTTGGTGATATGCCTCTATGAAGGAATTATGACTTAGCTAAATGCTGAACCATGAACATTTCTGCAAAGCCCGATGACACAAATCTGCCCCTCTCCTTTGGAAACTTTAACCAATGCAACTCAGTTCAGTGGACAGAACAAGAACTATTAGTTCTCCAAAAGATTTTCATGGCTGATCACAGGTCTGGAAATGCCATGTCTTCAAGTGGGAATATCTAAAAATCTCTCAAATTCATGCTAATAGGGAAAATAATTAATATGTAACAGTGGAGATATTTTTAAAGAAATTAAACTTAAAATTTCAAATGCATACAGTATCTTTAGGCTAACGAAATACTGACAAGTGAAATTCATTGGGGACTTGATTTAATGAATAGAAGGATTAATTTTTAATTAGAATATTGGTTGTTTACTTATAAATGGCAACAACATTCTAGCCCATAAACTCCAAATTAGTGTTATCCAAATACAGTTTTAATTTAAAGAATTCTCTATGATCCAATTCAACAAATTTATTGAGAATGAACTGTACTAGGCTCTATGATAGATGCTGCAGTTGCAAAGATTAATCAGACATGGCCTCTGCCTCCAGGAGTTGACAATATAGTGGACAAGAGAAGGACGCAATTAATTATTATATAATGTGATAGATGATATGCTTTTGTGATGAACAGTATGCTTTTAGAGTAGGGAGTGAGATTAATTCTACTTGGAGAATGCACAAGTATTTTATGGGAGAAATAACATTGGATTTGTTACTTAACCTCTAATCAATGAGGTTAAGTAACAACTCATCAAGTACAGAAAAGTCAGAAATGCACCATATCAAAGAATGTACATGAACAAAGGCATGACAGTAGAAAGAGCTGAGGCATCTTTGGGAAATAGTATGGCTGTAGCAGATGAAGCCTGGGAGGGAGGCAGGAGATGAGGCTGTTAAAGAAGTAAGACTAAATCACTAAAGCCCTGGGATCCATTCTGGAGTTGGGACTTTATCCTGTAGACAACGGGGAGCTAGGAAGAGTTGGAAGCCAGAGAGTCATTTGAATAGATCCCTATGCATGGAGATAATAACTCAAGCAGAGGCTCCCATTGCTTCAGAGAGAACTAAGATTTTTATAGCAAGAAAACAACAAGAAAGAATTTATTTCAGCTTTCAAATGCCAAAACAATAGTGAAAGACATTGTTTTTGATTTTCAAAGACCAAGATTTTGAGAGGAAAAAAGCTCCTGCAAATCAAAAGGCAAAGCCCTGAAAGAGCTGGCAGAAGGGTTGAGATTACAGAAAGAATTGCTAATTACTGCATAGACCCTGAATCTATATTCCCACCACCCAAATAGCTTAGGACCAATAATTTGCTAGTCTCATAAACCATTCTTTTATCAATCTGGAGTCTCTCTGAGATGATGCTACAGTAACAAGGAAAAGATGGTTGGATTAAACCTAGAAGTGTTACTATACCCGTGGGGTAACCTAAGTTGACAACATCTCAGACATGAGGTTTACATGCAACAGTTAAAAATTGGGAGTGAGTTTCACTACTGCCCCTCTATGGGGATCTCAGACCATCTCTCCTAAATCCCCCTGCCACAAGTAAAAGTGCTAAAGGTATTTCCCACTCATGCTGCCACCTTTACTCTCTCATAAGACAGGGCCTCACCCTCTACTGGGGCCATATGCCTGCCCTGTCAGAGAAGGGGAACATGCAGGGTAGTTAGGGTGGGCTCAGTGAAGTCTCAAAGCACAGGTTGGCATCACTTCTGAGGTGCATAGAGGGCTCTGAGGCTCCCGTCTTGTCTGAACTTGAAATCAAACCAGGGGTAACAAAGAAGATTGGTCCTCACAGTGCCTAACACCACCATGCCAGCAGAAATGGCCTATAGATGTGGCTGCTTGTAAACCCCAAGTCCAGTGGAGAGATGCTCACCTGATACCCAGCTTCACCCACCTGGTAGTGGGGGACCCTAGGGGCACGTGTCACCCACACCAGCATGCACAGCCCTGCATGTGGGAGGGTCTGCTCTGGAAGCACAGGTGCAAGTCAGTCCCTACTTGTTAGCACACTGGAGTTTAAGGGAAAGGGGCTGGGGGCTCTTCCAGGATACTAAAGGAAAGAAAAAGTTTTTTTTGTGGGAGCAGCAAAGATGTACATGGGAGAGGAATTCAGGTATCTTAACTATTGGATAGTCTCACACCATAAATGTGTTTCATCATAGACCCAGTGGAGGGGAAGCCTCTTTCTCTGCTCACACTCCCCACTCCAGCAGAGTCACTGGAGACTTTCTGTCCATGGCACCGACATCCCCTCCTGATGTCCCAGGCCTCAAGTTTTGCTTTTGTGGGGTTTGCAGATGTCCTGGCTACTAACAACGGGCTTTTCCACACAGGAATTTGGCTGGACCAAATCTCTGACCTGGGGTCATGACTGCTGCAAGACCAGCTAGGGAAGGGCAGGTGAGCGTTGATGAGATACGAAAGCAGACGGGTGTTGATCTTACAGGAGAAATTCTTAAGTAGGGGGTGAGGTGGGAAAGCCTAGATACAGGGCAAGGCAAGAGTGAGCACCTCGGAAGAGCAATGCAGTGGGGGTCGAGAGTCATTCTTGGACGTGGCAGGTTGAGAGTGGGAGACATTAAAATAAGGCAAAGGAGAAGATGGAGTCAAGTAGGATGACTGCCAGGCTTTAGCTTGGGTGGCAATCGGTGGAGATGTCATGTTCTAAAATAAGAAACAACTTTGCAAGGAAGTAATTTGAGACTCTGGAGACAAAAGCCATTGGAATGAAGAATGAACATATAACAACTTAAGGAAATAAAAGTTTGAACTACTAGTTCAATCAAAGGGAAGGGGACATTGGCACACTATCCAGGGAAGTCCACTTTGATGCTCTTTAGTCTGTTCCCTGTTCCAGCACAGGAACAGGCGTGGTAAGATCCGGGAAGAGGCGTAGTAAGATCCGGGAGACCCTTCATTAACCTCCTAAGTTATGTCCCAACCCTGTCCTGTGCTCTAATTAAGGGTAGCACGTTACCCCGTCCCTACCACACACACACACACACACATTCACGCACAAAGGCACACGCACTGTCTCGTGCACACACGCACACACACACTTCAGACTCAGTAGACAGTTTCTACTGCTGCAATTTTTCTTGTTTTACCTTCAGCAGAAAAGAGGAGCAGCTGATCACCATTCTCCATAGAATAACCCTCCTTGAAAATCAAAGTTAATTAACATTTACTGAACTTCCCTGGACACATGGCACAGTGCCAGATTCCTAAAGGGAAATGAGAATGGATGTGTAGGTGTGGTACGGAAAACAAACCAGAGGAGGAAAAGCAAGCCAGTGTGACTGGTGAAAGCCAAGTTTAGCACTTTTTCTTCCCATGGCTTCAAGAGTCTACGCCATCCATAAACACACCCACTGGTGGTAGAAAGCATTTGCATCCATAAACACATGGTAAAGTTTCTCAAAATCAATTAATAAGCTCAAGTCCTGAGCCATCTCCCTGTAAATAATGAAAGAATGTATGTAAAATGTTTGACAGTCTTTCTGTACTAATATCTACGAGTCTTAACCAGTCTCTCAGAGGCCAAAGCACCCAGAAGTGGTGCATCTGAGGGTTTACTCTTAGCCACTGTGCATGTAAGTCCTAATCTCACACATTCTTTGGCTTCCCTTTGCTTATGTCACTGGTTCTCAACCCAGGCTGCCAGTTAGCATGGTGGGGTGCTTAAACAATATATGTGTCTGGGTTTGTATCTATAGAAGTTGGGCATAATTAATAACATCTTTGTTAATCTCCCAAGAGGATTCTAGTACGCCACTCATCTCTAGGCCTATTGGTCAAACCGGACTTCCATCGACTTTTCCAAATCTGCCTCCAACCACTCCCTAGAAAGTCACACGTCCCTAAGGCAATGGCCTGACCCTCCCTGCTTCCACACTGGCTCATGCTGTCCACCCAGGATGTAATCCTCTTTGTTTCTCCCTTTTCACAGAGTCCGATTCAAGCCAAGCAGAAAGTGAACCTGCTTCTTCACATGTATATCCTGGTGCCCAGGCTATCTCAGCATTTCCGTTTACTGTGGCTTGTCAGGAAAACCGTGTGACCAGAGTCACTGCTCAAAAAGACCCTTCTGATGGGGAAAGAGCCACATCAGTCCATCAATGTCTCAGTTGGGATGTGGGGTTATGTTCCCTATGTACACTGTATACAATTTGAAGACATCCCTCAATTTAAGCTTCTCTCTCATAGTTTTAAAATTTTGCTTTTATTGTGGTTTTTGGTTTTTTTCTTAGAGACAGGGTCTTGCTGTCACTCAGGCTGGAGTGCAGTGGTGTGATCACAGCTCACAGCAGCCTTGAACTCCTGGGCTCAAGAGATCCTCCTGCTTCAGCCTCCTGAGTAGCTGGGACCACGGGTACACACCAACATGCCTGGCTATTTTCTTTTATTTTTTTGTAGAGACAGGGTCTCACTAGTTTCCCAGGCTGGTCTTAAACTCTTAGCTTCAAGTGATCCTCCCTGCTTGGCCTCCCAAAGTGCTGGGATTACAGGCATGAGCCACCATGCCTAGCCATAGTTTTAAGTTTTACATTGACTTATTGTCTTGCACTCAAACTCATTCCCACTCAAAGCATGTTTCAAATTGAATATTTCCTCCTAGTGTGGCATAAATTAATGTGTAACCCAGAAGTATCAGTCACTGGTCCTTGGGCCAGACGAAGCGCCAAAGGATTTGGGATAGAGGAATTAGGGAAAGCCTCAGAAGGTGTCCTCCTGATGATTTCACCAAAGACCCACATCTAAGAGGTTTTTTTCTTAATTTTTGACATTATATTTTATTTATTTTTGAATTAGAAAAAGAGAGAACAACAGGATTGTACTTTAATCTGCTCTCTTATCTGAGAGCATACACAATATCCACAGTAGGCCAATTTCCAGCAAAATCTCCCTTCTTAAAATATTAGGGTCCAAACAGCCTGCTCTCTGGGTGGAGACAGCTCTGGGAAGAATATCTCTGGCTGCTGGTTGCTAGATATCCACCCTGATACAATGAATAACATCTAAGCCAGGTTTCTGCCCTGTATTTTGAGGTTGTGGATGAACTAGGCCTCGATAGTTAAGAAATAAACTCAGGTCCTAAAGCAGCCAAGCCCATCTCCCAGATCTCAGAATCTCTATACTTAATCCTGGATGAAACACAGGAAGTGTCTGTTAGAGTAGAATTCTTGGCAGGAGGGTCTGGGGTGGGGTGGGGGCTACAAACACGGATGGCCCTTTGGAAGGTGAGTGGACACAGTAGTGTCTGCCTCTGTCTCAAATTCAAATACCAGGCTTATAAAAGTCACCACCACCTCAGTAACAGGCATTGGAGACAGAAATAACGGAAGAAAGTTTCTGATGTCAGTTCCTCTCTGGAGATTTTTTTCTGTCATTGACATGGTCAAGTGTCTGATCACCTGTAGACCGAGTATGTCTTTGCCTTCTGGTAGGAAAATGAAAAGCCATGTTTGAAAACTTAATGTCCTAATTTCTGTAAGACGTAGATTAGTCCTCACGGCATCATTATTCCTAAGGACTTGGGTTGTGCAAGCCAACAGCACAAGTTCTCAGAGAGCAGACTTGATCTGCCTCTCCCGATGATTTAAGGAACTTGCTTTGGGGAATGTGAGGAGGAAATGGGGAGAGACATAAAGGTATCAAGAACTATAATCTGAAAGGCTAAAAAGCCAATTAAAATGCTCTGCATGAAATCTGAAACTATTGCAAGGGGATAGAACTTTACTAGGTATCAGATCTTCTGCTCACATTTTCTCTTTCTCTCTCTCTCTCTCTCTCTCTCTCTGTCTCTGTCTCTGTCTCTCTCTCTCTCTCTCACACACACACACACACACACGCACAAACACACGCACACTGTAGAATGGATTTCATTCACTCTCCTTTTCCAGATGAGGAAACTAAAGCCAGACTGGTAACGTCAAGGTTATAACTAGTAACTGGCAAAGATTCCAACCTAGCCACGTGCCCATCTGTGGTGTCCCTACTTGCAGAATTGCTGGTACTTCCTTGGTGAGCTCCGTCTTTCCCCTGCATCAAAGCACTCACTGGCCCCCGTGTTTAAACCAGGAGGAAGCAGAGTGGAGGAATTAAGAGGCAAGGCTCTAGGGCCAGGGGGCCTCAGCTCAAAACCCATCTTCTCCACTTTCTAGCTGTGCGATCTTGGGCAACTTAGTTCACCTGCTCATACTTCAGTTTCCTCGTCTGTAAAATGAGGATGATGATAAAGCTGTCTGCTTCATAGGTCGCTGGAAGGGTTACAGAGGATAATCCGGCAAAACGCTGAGAACGATACCTGGCACATAATAAGCTCTCATTAAATGCTAGCTATTTCTTACAACAACTAGATTCACTGCGGCTTGGTTCCTGCCTCATTTTAAGTCTCATACTGGCCTTCACTCCCCTCATTTTCCTCCAGCAAAACGTTACAGCTCCACCTCTCAGCTTCCTCCTTCCTCTCAGCTCCACCTGCTGCTCATTCTGTCTGCAGTGGCCTCCCCTACCTTACACTGCTGGAAAATTCCTATTTCTGCTTTAAACTTGTGCTCCTGGAAACTCTGATCAAAGAGAGCATATCATTCTCTTAGGGTGAACCACCTTCGTAATGCTCACACTTGCTTTGTGGGAGTTACCACACTCCATTGTAATTTATTTCTCCATTTATTTCTCCTATATAATAGGAGCCACTTGAGGACAAAACAGGTTCATTTAATTTTATTATCCAGTACACATAGCACATCGCCCAATACAAAGTATATGTGTCATAGACAATGCTATGCATTCACCAAAACCTGTTTCTAACTCTTCCTTCCTGGGCAACTAGGCTTCCTGGGCCCCTTGCAGTTAGGAGAGGCCGTATGACAACTATTTAATATCACCAGTGAAATTGCACAGAAATGGCATGTGTTACTCCCAGGCTGGTGCACTGAGAGCCTACTGTCATTCTCCAATCCTTCTCTTCCCTTGCTGCAGAGAATGTGGAGGCCTAGTAAGGGGGTGGCAGAACCACAGGATCCAAACAGCCAAGATCATTGATTCATTGCACTAAGGACTGTTGGCCTGGATCATCACCCAGACCCACAGTGGAATTGTGGCAAGACATAAATTTTACTGGGTTAAGCCACTGTGATTTTGGAGTTGTCTGTTTTTGTTGCATTGCTTAGCCTCTTATGACCAATACAGCTCAATTAGTGTCAGTTAAATTGATTTTGATCGAGTCTTTATGCATACAAGTTATGTGGCAAGAACTATTGCTAAAGAGGACTGTGGTTTTTTGCTTCTATTGTGTTGCTAAAGTTAACCAACTCTCCTGTAAGGGATTATTTTTGGCTTTGTTCTAAAGATCAGGTTCCTTCTGACAAACAACATTATCTACCAGTAAATACATTATTTTATCATCAATGTATCAGCATACCACAGAGCACATTATCAGCTCAAGAAATATTTTTTCCTCTTATTTTACTTAGAGATTTTAGCAGTTGATGCTAATTGATCTCATTTTTTAAAAATAGCCTGCAGTACTTGCAGGTCCTCTATTTTAAACTTTCTAAAAAAATATTATTTCTCTAAAGACAAGACAATGGAGATATCTGAAACCAAATAAATAATAAATCCCAAGAAGTCTGTATTCAATAAATGATGTGAATCCAAAAAGTGAGAAAATCTGTGTTGGGCATTCCCATCTGAACTGACAGTCTCATTTTAATTTCCATGAATGTGCCTCACGTACAAATTCCAACATCCTGAACTAGAAGAGAGGCTGCCAGCCTTGATTCTAGGTTTCTATTGTTTCCTGGTTGAATTCAGGGAGCTAAAAACATAACACTTCCTTTAGCATGCAGTTGGCTGTTACAGATTTATTTCCCCCAGCTCTTTGAGGCGGGGGAAGCCCAAATAAGAAATTCATGGGATGCTGGTCAGGATGAAAAGAGAGACCCATCACGCTGTCTGCAAAAGGAGATGTGACAGGGGTCTACCATTGTGGCTTGTTGCAAACCATAGTAAGCCTCCGCGAAGATATGAAACAATGAACTTTTAAAAATGCGTATCATTTGCCCACCCATCCATATTATATAAGTACATAATAACTTTCTGAATGTGGATATTTTTGGCATTTAAAAATGTATATTAATTACTTGATATTCTGGCCATTCCAGGCTGTTTATGTAAATATTGAGTTGAGAGACTTCTTAAAATGCACAGAATTTACTTGGTCATCTACAATCGTAATTGACTAAATACATAATTAGAGTATTTTTAAAACAGGTATTAGAGACTCCGTAATCTTTAATGACCTTTTGCATCATTCTAACCTAAAGTGTCAAGACTTAATTAGAATTTGAAATTCACGGATCATTGACCAAAGCATCATAATTGGCTTGGGCATATGCACCATTGCAGATCATCAGTGAACCAACTCCTTAAAACAACTGCTGAGAGGGCTGTGTTAAAGGTGTACTGATTCATCCACTCGGAGTATTTCTCACAAAGTATTAACCGTTTTAAATCTTTCAAGGAGGCAATTCAATTTATCCCCAGTTGATGTGGGAAAGCTCCTCTTTACAAATGAATGACAGCTGCTTACTGTAGAAGGAATGATAGAAATTTTTAAAATCGCCGTTTTGCAATCTGAACTTCCCCTCCACCCTCCATGAGAGCATTGTCTCAAACAAGGATCATCAGTGGGGGTTAAAACCATTGGATAAAATGCTATGCAGAAGGAAGGGCTATTTCCAAGGTATCACATGTCATCCCATAGATAATTTGCTAATTGCAAAGAAAAAAAACTTTTACAATGGAGAAATCTGGCTGTCTCATTTTAGCATCACTCATAGTGGAACCCTGTGAATGATGTTCTGGGATGCAATATGCAGTATCCAGCAACGCTTATGAGGTCTTCTTGCCATGAGGCTTCCTGATAACTTGCTTTTTGTTTAACCTAGTTCTAATCAAGCCTGTAGACCTAATTTGCAGTTTGCAGGAAATAGAAGAACAATGTAAACAACTCCGACAGGAAATAATCAGGGTAATCCAGGATGGAAGACAGGCCAAGACAATGGTCTAGTCCCTTCAAAAAGTCAATGTAATCAACTTTACAAAGCAAGGGACTATTACAGATTTAAAGATACTAAAAAAAACACAAGAACCACAAAGCTTTGGATTCTGGTTTGATACAAATATAGCAGACATGTTGGGAATGACTGTGGGAATTTAAATTTGGGCTGGCTATTAGATTACTTTAGGTAATTATTTCTTCTTTTCTTAGATCATAGTGATCTCACAGTTATGTAAGCAAATGTCTTAAACTTAGGAAATATTTGCTTAAGTATCTCTTCATGATGAATGCAGCTGACTTTCAAATCATACACCACAGAAACATAAAAGGATATAAAGCTATACAGTAAAATATTAACACCTGTGGTATCTAAGTGATAGATATACATGGCTTCGTTAAATAATATTTTCAATTTTTCTTTATGTTTGTAAATACACATATGTATAATATATATACATATCTTCAACTAGCTATGTACATAAGGGGTCTTCAAAGAGTTCATGGAAAATGCATATTAAGAAAAAAACTATGCATGGATTTAAAAATGTTTTTGCACAACTAAACTTCTACTAATTTGTTATAACATGTGTGAACAGGATCTAGTTTGAAGCACCAAGAAGCATAAGACATCAGTTTGAAAAGAACCCCTATCAGAGCAACATGAATTCAGCCAAAATTGAAGCAAGAACAAGCATCAAATTTACGATGAAGCATAGGTGGAAGAATGGTGAAATCATTGATGCTTTATGAAAAGTTTATGGGGACAATGCCCCAGTGAAATATGCAGTTTACAAATGGATAACTCATTTTGAAATGGGAAGTGAGGGTGTTGAAGATGAAGCCGGCAGCAGCAGACCATCCACACTGGTTTGCGAGGAAAAAAAATCACCTTATTCTTGCCCTAATTGAAGAGAACCAAAGATAAATAGCAAGGACAATAGCTAACACTGTACATTTCTCAATTGGTTCAGCTTACACAATTCTAACTAAAAATTTAAAGTTGAGCAAACTCTCCCCACTAGATGAATGCCAAAACTTTTGCACCCAGACCAGCTACAGACAAAAGCAGAGCTTTCAATGAAATTTTAAACAAGTGGTATCAGGCCATACATTTTTCTTCAGTTAATTATATAAAAAAGAACTGCACTGACATGGTTAAATTCTCAGGACCCTCAGCTCTTCAGGGATGAACTAAATGGCTGGTATCATAAGTTACAAAAGTGTCTTGAACTTAATGGAGCTTATGTTGAGAAATAAAGGTTATATTTCTTATTTTTACCTTTTAATTTCATTTTTGTGTGAACTTTTTGAAGTCCCCTTATATATATCAAGTTGGAGGGGAAAGAATTCTTGTTTCCATTTCATACATTATATTTCTTGCCTTGTCAATAGTTTTTGTAAGTGTGTGTGTGTGTGTCCAAGAGGATATTTCTCTAGAAGTGTGTATATTTAATAGAGGATGACACAATGCCCTTGTTTACTTACTGCTTGTGTTTATTTGGATCTTATTGAATCAGAACTGACTTATATTTGGTGCTTCTAAAAATGCATTTTTTTTGTGCCACTGAAAGATTCATTTCAGTCATTCTACTTGCACATATTTATTGAACACCTACTGGGTGCCAGGCACAATGTGAGGCCTCAGGAAATAGTGGTAAGGTAATGCAAATTTAGATGTCATATCTAAATCCTATAGTCTAGTAGGGATGAGAGACTTTAATCAAATTATTGTGTGGATAAACAGTAACAAACTGTAATAAGCGTCAAGAAAAACAATCTCAGAGAACTAGGAAACTAACACAGAAGAGTCTGGTTTGGTGTGGGGAACTCAATACAGGTGCAGTATCCCTTATCCAAAATGCTTGGGGCCAGAAGTGTTTAAGATTTCTGATTTTTTCAGATTTTGGAATATTTGCATATACACAATGAGATATCTTGGGGGGATGGGATCCAAGTATAAACATAAAATTCACTTATGTTTTATATATATCCTGTACACATAGCCTAAAGGTAATTTTATACAATACTTTTAGTAATTTTGTGCATGAAACAATTTGTGTACATTGGACCATTGGAAAGCAAAGTTGTTACTATCTCATGTCAGCACTCAAAAAGTTTCAGATTTTGGAGCATTTCAGATTTTGGATATTTGGATTAGGGATGCTCAACTTCTACTGAGAGGTGAAGGGTGAATGGGCATTTAACTAGAAGGAAATGAGGAAGGAGACAAAGTCTGCAAGATAGGAGAAAGCATGGTAAGATCTAGGAACAGAAAGGCCAGTGTGGCTGGAACAGAAAGAACAGGGATGCTAATTTGACCGAAGGGTAAAGAGAGGCCCAGTCATCCAATGTATCAGCCCATACTGAGAATGCTGATCTTTACCCAAAGAAGCGTGAAGTGAGATGACCTGATTGGCATTTAAAAAGACCTCTCAGACTGTGATACGGTGGATGGATTGGAGGGGGCCCAGTATGGGATCTGGGAAGGCAATTTGGAGGTGATTGCGGAAATCCAGGGAAGAGGCAACAGTAGCTTGGAGCAAGGTGGCGGCACAGGAGATGGAGAGAAGCCAATGGATTCGAAGAATACTCAGGAGGTAAAGTCGACAGGCTCTGTGATTGATCAGGTAAGAGTAGAGAATGAAAGAGGCAACAAGGACTGCTTTTGGGGTTCTTCTCTGAGCTTTGAACAAAGAGCTCTGAAGGAGAAATGGGTTCATTTAGAAGTATTGCAAGTTGGGCTTTAGATGTGCTGCATTAAAGGGATCTTCAAGCTATCAGTGTCAGCACACAATCCAATGAGGCACTATCTAATTTTAGATATTCAAAATGTGGGTATAGAATAAAAAGAACTACTGTTTGACAAAATAGGATTTTGTATTTCCCAATGAGGGTTCTACTTTGAGTAGTTACCCCGAGGAATGCTGCACTATGTCAACAATCTCATCATCGCACAAAACGCATCTGAGCTTCCTCCTTGAAAATTGCCTCTGAGAGCCAGTTTGCAGCTTCTCGACTGTCAGCCCTGGACTCAAATGCTGCTTTCCAGGTACTCTCCAAGCTCCTCTGTGTATACCAACCACAAGGTTCACTCTAGGCATTGCTTTGCCACTTCACTTTGCTGTGTCTCAAGAACCTGAGCTCTTTGAGTCTGCTCACCCATGGATTAGGATGGTATGTACAGCAGGCCCTTGATAACTATTTACTAATTTAGTGTAGAAAATTGATCTCATTACTTTACCATCACACTATAATTATATCCAGTGTGGTCCAGCAGCATCGTCCAACTTGTTTCCTAAGGTAGTCTCTGAACAACTTGCGTCAGTTTCTAAAAAAAATCACAAAATCAATTCCCCTTTGTGAAGAAAGAGAGAAGGAACAGGAGGAGGAGAGGGGAAAGGAGCTGACGGAAGAAAGGAAGGAAAAGGAGGAGTAAAAGCAGAAGGATGCACACATGAGAAAAATGTTGCGGGCTCCGAAACAATTCCTTTAGATATGTTCCGTAAGGGCCACTGGGATCATTGTAGGGCATCCCAAAGTGACTATTCTGGAAAGGGTGAGGCCTATTTGAATACTCAAATCCTGACAGGTTAAAGAAAATTAGTACACACACACTAGTAAAGATGATAAGTAGGGTCAAATTAAATAGCCCAGCCCATATGACACAGCTATGCAAATTCACTGGAAAACCTAAACCAGCCATTTTCTAAATTTATTGTGCATTAGATAAACTTGAGACATTTGCTAAAAGTGCTAATTTCTGAAGCCTATTGAGTCAGAAATTCTGTATATACCTTGATGCTTGTGCAGCTGAATGAAACACAGGTGGAAGTTTCTAGAAACCTGTACTCTCTGAGCTCTGGACCTGGCTCTGCCTCTTGATATCTGATGACCTCAGGAATGCCTCCTAACTTGTCCAGGCTCAGGATCTTTTATAAAGGATGGGAGTAGTTAACTGATTTCTAAGGTACTTTCTAGCTCTAGGACTGTATTCATGTCAATTTCTCCTGCTTTTGCTCTCTGAGTGGCCCAGCATACTAAACACTATTCTTAGTCCACGACTGTGTGCTGATTGGCTGGGCAGCCTGGGCTCTGACCTCCCCTTCATTCTCATGATTAGGAGAACCATTACACAACAGGCCCGGTCTAATTTGCAATCTTGCACCTTATTGTACCATACCTCAAAATTTAATAACGAAGCCGTAATGTAAGAGATTGTGGACAGGTGCGACCATGTGCTTCAGGTGAGCCTCTACAGGTGAGTATTGGATAAATAAGCAGAGAGGAGGGAGGAACACCAGGCAAAGAGAATAGCATGAGAAAAAAACAGCAATAAAACTGGAATGCTGGAGGGTCACTCCACCTTGATCGACACGTGCTTGTGTCAAAAGTGGTTGGATTCAAGAGTCATATTCCAGAATTCAGATTGAAGTTTAGTTTTGCTTATTTCTCAAATCAGAGCCAGAAAGGAAGAGAAGTTTCCATAAAGAATTCTGCAAGTGTGAAACAGTGCGCTACAATAGTATATTAGAGTAAGGTTCTCTCATAACAATACAATAGTGATGGTTACACTCACACTTTGCATGTACTATTTAAAAATGCCTCTTATACATTGGCAAACGCAACCATCCCTGAATGGACAAAGGGAACTAAATGGGAAAGTGTGTGTGTTTCCAGAGATCATTTTCTTTCAGAAGTGGGTAGAGAATTAGATTGTGCAGGCAGGAGACATTTGGTTGGGACACGACTTTGCTGCCAACTCAGCCTCTGCCATGTCATGAGTCACAGAACTGGCAGGCTCTGAGTACACATGCGGTCTTAAGACCCTCTATGCTTGCCAGTTTTACTGAGTATATGGTACCCGACCAATGCTCACTTCTTTGGGGAGGAGTGTTTTGAGTGGAATTTTTCCCTCAGAGAAAAAAAGCATATGCAAACTTCCTTTATAATGGATTGATCAAATGTTCCAAAAATTCAGAAGGGGAAGTGTCTATTCCATCCATGGCTGGGTTTTTCCTTTATGTAAGATAATATAGACTGAAAGGAAGTTCATTAGCTGCCAAGGCTCCCAGGACAGGCTGCTGGCAGCAAGTTCTTTAAGAAAGGCAGCAGATGGCCTCTGGGGAGCATGGGCAGTCAGCCAAGGTGTCCCCAGAGAATCACTGGATGGATGTCCCAGTTACTTTGGGCACACATCCTCCTAGGCCCTAAGCAAGCCCAACCCTCTTTTAGGATTTTAAAGCCGGGAGTATGTGTGAGTCGTATGCCACAGAACACAATGGTCCCACCCACACAAGAGGAACGCATTCTTCTCTCCCAAGTCAGCCTGGATCATGTCACTTCTTCTATACCAAGCCTTGAGCCAAGTACTAAAACCATTCCAGTTGACTTCATGGGTGGTTTTGGAGGGCTCAGAACTTATTCACCTGCCTTCTTCATCTCAAGTTTACGCACAATATTTGCTGACTTGAGCTAAAGTGCCATGAGTTTGATTAAATCAGATAACCTTTTCCAGTAGCAGCTTTATATTTCTAAAGGGAGAGCACAAAAATCAGGAGAGGTTTTTGTTTTTACCTTGAGTAGCCCAGACTTAGGCTAAATTCTATTTTAACATTGAGTCAATTCACAGACATTCATTGGATACTCATTCCTGTAGGGCACCTACCACATTAGGATGAATCAAAAGCAAACAAACACAGACACAAAACATGAAGGATGTTCATAGCTCTTTTTTTAAAAGTCATCAATAAATGAGTGCTGGTGAGTACTGATTTTGTTCAACATCATACTGCAAGATGTTGCGTGAGAGGGAAGGATGTGTGCTCAAAGATGCTTTAATCTAGCAAGAGAAATAGGACTCACATGTGAACTACTATAATAGGGAACAAGACATACTACAGTTAAATAGATTGGTTTTATTTCCTTGGAATAAAGAAAACACTGTTTTACAAAGTATCCCCCATGGTGTATGTGTTCCATTGTGGGACTTTGATTGAGGTTTGGTGTAGTTGGCTACCCCAAGAAAGCCTTCCACATTTCACCTGCTAAGAAATTTAGATACATATTGGAGAGTTCGGATACCACAGAGGGAATCATCCTTCCCTCCCTCAAGACAGGAACTGTTATGCATCTTAGCTGAGCATTTTGGGTGCAGTGCAATGCTGAGATGTTCCAATCTGGGCTGTCAGATCATTCATCTTGGAAAGCTTTAGACATACTGTTCTTTGCTTGATAAATATGAATACACTTTGCATTTTAAGTTTTTATTTTCTTTATTGCTCTTCTATTTTTTAAAACATCTATCTGCTGTAGGCAAAGAGATCACATAACAAGGACAAGAAGTAAAGCAGGACAAGGACCTTATGTCTCCAATGTGTGCCTTGCATGTGCCTGGCCCTGGACCATTTAGACAGCATCTCTGCCTCCATTGCCTAAGGGCCCGTCTGTGGATGTCTAAACCCTCTTCATCATTCAAAGCCTGTATAGGATGCCACTTCTAGGAGGCCCTCCCAAATCTTCATCTTGAGTAAGAGTGATTTCTTCTAGAACACTTGTTGATTCTCTCATGGCATTTAGCACTTTCTTCCATATATAAATATCTACATGTATTGGCTACTACAATATATACACCAGTCATATCTGACATATTTTGTTATCTCCTGCTGCACCCGAAACCTATTACAATGTCTCATAAGCAGTCAACAGTCAGTAAATACTAACTGGAAATATGTGCTGGATGAATAAATGAATTAATCAATGCAGAAGAGATGTTCCTAGAGAATCTAATATCCAACCAGGAACCAAAAATGGGAATAAAGTCATGTGTACAATTTAGACGGATATACAACCTAGGTAAAAGTGGGCAACACTTTAATCATCAGTCAGTTCACTTGGCTTAGTTTATTTCTTTCCCAAGCATGCAGTAGGCTAAAATAAAATACAAGAAGAGGGACTCAATTTGGACAATCTAGCTCAAGATTCTGCTTCTTTAATAAGCACTTCTTCTTTTCTTTCCTTTGGAATTGGGGGGATAATTGGAAAATGACCCCACATAAAATGTAAACATTTATTTCAAATTAGTGTGGGCAAGGCACTCTTTCTTGTCTGACTTGAAATTGCAACCAAGCCCTGGTGATAAACTTCAAAATGAGAAAAATAAGAAAATTAAACTATCAACAAAGCAATATTGTCCTACCCAAATATTAAAAATAAATTAAAGCAGAAATTAATATTACGTGAGAGAAAAGACACAGGAACCCAATCTACAAGTAGATTGGCAGAATAGTAAGGGGATGAACTAGAATACTTTTTCCCTAATGACCACATTTAGGGTAAATATAACAGCTACCATTTCTTGAGTACTTACTTTATGCTAGGCAAGTGGAAATTGGTTTTTATATATTATCTGATTCATAATAGCCCTTCAAAGTCAATGTTATTGTTTTCATTTTACAGATGAGGAAAGTAAGGCTCAGAGATATGAAAAAACTTGCTAATCTAAGATAACTAAGAATGTATCATAGCCACAGTAACTCAACACCTTCTGCAGTAAAAACAAATCCAAGATTCTCCATCTCCTTAATACTCATAGGCTTAGACACACACATATCCCAGCTCTGTCTCATGCCAACCCTTTTCCTAATTAGGCTCAACTTCAAAGGACTGACTTGTGGGGCTATAGTTGAGAAGGGGAGAAAGGCCCAAGAGCTGCTGAGGATAGTGCACCAAGTATTTATAATAAATTACCTGCATCAAGGTATTCATTGTTGAC
Organism: Lepilemur ruficaudatus; assembly: GCA_963574885.1. Taxonomy (NCBI): domain Eukaryota; kingdom Metazoa; phylum Chordata; class Mammalia; order Primates; family Lepilemuridae; genus Lepilemur; species Lepilemur ruficaudatus. The sequence goes on from CAUYRT010005417.1 coordinate 21,553, forward strand.
TGTAGTGTTTATTAATATTCCTGGTTCCAATTATCTCTCCTACTATGCCAAAGCTGTTTTTATACTGCATGAAAAGAAAAAATGCAATCAAGATGTGCATCTTCCATCTGTATTTTAAGATCTTCCTGCTATTCAAGAATGTTTAGGCTTTGTTCTTTCATCGCTCCACCTCCCACAAATTGCCCCTCCCTGTGCCCGATCCCACAGGAAAAAGCCCTGAGCATTTGGCCCCGGGTAACCTTAAAACCCAGGAGGCTTGGTTTGTCTGGTAAGAAATCCAGTTGAGTTCGTAACCTAAAAAGGGATGAATCTGGAAGAGCTTCAGCTAGGCATTCAAATTTCCCGCTCTTTTATCTACCCTGAGTTGATTTTTCATCCATCCAGCCAGCTGATTTGCAGATAGCCTATATTAAATACATTCCAAATCTGGTTGTGGGGTGACATCCTTGACCAAGTAATGCACACAAAAGGCTGTTAAGAACAGCAGCCGCTCCCTGCCTTGGATGCTCCCTGCTGCCTGCTGGTTGGTTAAAATGCCCCTGGAGCCAGGAAAGCAAGATTCTTCATGAGCTGCTTCTATCGCTTCAGCTTCCGTGAGCTCCAGTCTACAGAACACACAGGTGCCTGAAAAGGACGCTGGAGTAGTTGGAACAGATGTGAGCTTCATCACCATGGTATTTAAGTCCTTGCATTTTAAACCACACTGCTTTGCAATGATCTGTTTTGCTCAACCAAACCTCAAGAGCATGTTTCCTTGTTTTTTTAGCCATACAGCCATACCTGCTTTCTGTGTGGCCCAAATCAAGTGCTAAATGTGATATTTCAACAGCAAAGTCAGCAAATGCAAAAGATGGGTACACCTCTGGGTGTTCAACTTTGCATCTTAATGTAAGAGGCAGGATTTCTTAGGACTTTCGAGGGCAAAGATTAATAGAATGAATCACTTTATTTCCCGTAAAGGTTTGACCCAGCGTGTGATTTGTGCCTGCTAAGCTGGTATAATGATGAACAACCTCTTTCATTAATGTAGCTAAAAATAGAACCTATGTTAAGACCTTACATAACCTGAAATGACACATGGCAACTGAGGGTCACTTCTCCCATAGCTCTTGGTACCTGAGTTATGTTGGCATCAAATAAAAAGAGTTGCAAACTTGGAAGCATCCTACTGTCTGCATTGCACCTTTATCTAAGTTAGATCTTTCAGCTTAAAAGCATAAGAAAATGCAAACACACAAGTTGAAGCCAGGTTATATTAGATAAATATTTTTAACACAGATGCTAAGTTATCATTACCAATGTTAGGAATTATAAAAAAAATAGTTTGTAAGATGCTTATCACTCTGTAGACCTACATTTTGTATATTAAATAATGTTACTTACAGAAAAATTTTAAACAAATGTTATATTGTAGGATGTTATTGTTATAGGTTCTCTCAGACCGGAAAGTTACAAAAAGCAAAACAAGAAGAAATTATATGTGTATCATAAAAGGTTATGGGCCCGTATATAAGTCTGGGGAACATATACATATTTATGAATATCTATGAATCCCATTTTAGTTACACCTTTGCTCATTTAGAAGGTAAGATGTCTTTTTGGTTTCAAAATCTCTAGATGTGCTGTTTCACTTGCTTATATTCCATGACATTTTAGAAAAGATATTTTTAAAGCTGAAGTCTAGTCAAACAGTTTATTTTGAAATACTTGGAACTTGGTTATGATGTACTTGCTTGATTGACTCTGACTAGTGATTTTTCAAAATAACCACTTGCTAAATTAAAGCTGTAAATTTTACAAACAAATTAGTATGTCTAGGCCAAAGGTTATACATCTAGTCTATAGTCATGTTTTGCTTGTTCAGCACAAGGTTTTTCACGTTTTTAAAGTCAATTAGTTTCTAACTTTTAAAAATCAGAAAGATTCTGAAAATTTAAAAGTTCTAACTTCTTGAATTCTTTGGAAAAAAAAAAATTGAACATTTGGCAATCCCAAACCTACATTTGTGCAACAGGCAGGATTTGAGTATCAGGTGCTTGGCTTAGATGGAACATGGACCTTCAGTTCATCATAGCTCCTGCCCACCAGCCTGTTCACTGACATATATGCCCTGCCTAGGCCCTGTAGGATGTTCAGTTTGCAGCCTCAGGTACAGGCACAGCTTGCATGGCTTGAAGTCTTCTCAGAGTCAAGAGTTTTGCAATAAGAGGCTCTGCCACACCTAGGAAGCATGCATGTATGTGCTGTGCATGAAGACAACCAGGCCCTGTGTGAGTGCTCTCATTTCTCTCTCTCTCTCTCTCTCTCTCTCTCTCTCTCTCTCTCTCTCTGTCTCTCTCTCTCTCTCTCTCTCAAAGGAAAACAAAGCCTTTCTCGTATGTTGATAATGCATAGGAAAGGCTTTGTATTCACTCCATCATTATTTGAATGTTTGCTTTATTAACTAGGCACTAATCAAAGTACTGGGGATGTATCAGTGCACCAAACAGCCCAAAACCCAGCCCTCAGGGAGCTCATATTCTAGAATCACCCATGCTTTACTATGGTGAGTTGGCCTTCCCCAAAGTCCTAAGACAGACTCTAGGTCCTCTCCTCTTTTAGATCAGTACACTCTCATCAAATCATTAAAGATTAAAATTTTATCTGCAAGATGGTAAGTAGATTTCAGCTTCTCCAAGTCTAAATAATTGACAGGAGCTTCTTGGATAATTCTGGGTCCATATCTGGCCTTGCTGGTAGAGGGTGCCACAGGTATAGAAGAGAGTGTGGAGGCTGATGGGCTGTGAATCTGTTGACCCTCAGTCCTGGCTTCCTCATTTATAAATGAAAACACTTTCTTGTTTATCAGTGAAAACAGTGACGTTTACCAAGGCTAAGTGACTTGCTCAAGGTCACGCAGTCTCAGAACAAATGAGAATACCTCCTAACTAGTCTCAGCCTTCCCTGAGAGTTCCTGTGTTTCTCTGGTCACTGAACCCAGTCCAAAGAATGACTTTACCAAGCCATCCAGCTCTCCTAGTGACACAGAGAGGGCTGCAACCCCATGAATACTGGGCCTTGAACCACTTCATGCTCTAAATATTTGAAATGACTTCCTTGATATCCTTGGGAGAAAAGAGAGGTCACAGTCCTTTAAGAATTCATTAATTCTTCAAACCATGCCAAATATATCCTAGTTAATAACAATAAATTTTAAATTAAGAAAAAAAACAATAGCACAATGATCACAACTGAAAAGCAAATTATTCATTCATTACTTTTACAACAGGAATGGAAGATTTATTATGAGTTAAGCATTGATTTAGTAAAAAATATAGAAAAAGTCACTAATGTCTTCTAATGGAAAGATAGCATAATAAGACAAATAATCAAGTGAAAAATCAAAGGCTAGCTAGTGACAGGAATCAAAGAAACTAAAACTGCATGGCCACTTTTAAGGAGGTTTCCCTTAAACTGAGATCTGAATGACATTAACATCTGAAGGAACATTCCTGACAGAGAGGATGGCTGATGCCAATCACGTGGCTGAGAATAAGATTGAGATGGGCAGGTAGTAGAGTGGTCAGTAGACTTGGCACAAGATGAGTGGGGTGGAGAGTTGTTCAAGATGATGTCTGCAAGCTTGGCAAAAGGTATCCTCTGTGAGTTCTTTATTAGCAATTTGAGTTTTATGCTAAGAGTGATGGCAAGTGTTTAAACTAATTCTAAACAGAGGAGTGACATAAAATAATTTATAGCTTATGAAGCTCACTCTGGCTGCTGGATGGAAAATTATTGAGGGAGAGTGAGGAGTGGCAGACGGAGGATGTGCTAAGAGTCTATTGCTGTCCTGCACATTTTTCAAAAATGTATCACAAAGAAACAAAGAGATAAAACATTCCAAATGGAAAGGGTCCACTAAGTGCTGGTCAGATAAAACATTGTTGTCCACACATGGACAAATGGTGGACTCATTCAGCACCACGAGTGTGAAGAGACATCCTCAAGTGATCCAGAATGAAGAAAAGAACTTCCTTGCATAAGAGAAAAAGAACAAGATTGACATTTGATTCCTCATTGCTGTCACTGGATTCAAGAAGACAATGGCATGACATTTTCAAAATGACTTTCATCAGCATATTAATAAAAATGCAACCTGACAAATGCAATCCTAGTGCAATAGCAAAAGCCTACTAAGGATTCCATTCCCCATGGTGCTGTGGGTTCATGCAGAATTTCCTCCCTAACCTCAAACATAGAAAAAAAAATACAGTAGTAAAATATTTACTTAAAAACCATAGCAATAAACTGATACCATGTACCTCTGATGTCATGAAATATGAAGTGTACAATATCATCTATGTGGTCCTAGGACAAAAAATGTTTATTCTGAATAAAATAAAATAAAATAATCAGATAAGTCTAAATTGGGGACATTCTGCAAACCAACAGTCCTGAACTCTTCAAAAGACGCCATGAAAGGTCCCTTGGCTGCCCCTCCCCATCCTATAAAAAAAAGTCATAGAAAAGAGGATAAAGCAATACAAAAATGAAAGGCAATTCATAGGAACCTGTATCAAAAACATATTTATGATGGATACTTATGGGAAAATCTGTATATGGTATGTATGTTAGATAATAAATTGTCTGACTGTGATAATTGCATTGAGGTTGTGTGGAAGAATGTTCTTTTACTCAGGAGATGTAAGACTAAAGTATTCATGGGTAAAGATTAAGAATAATTATGTCTGCAGTTAACTCTAAAATGATCCAGAAAAAAAGAAAAAGAGAAAGAAAGCAAATCTGGCACCATGTTAACAATTGATGAAACTGAGTGACTCTAAAATGTTGATTTTACTACTCTTACCACTTTCCAGTAGAGTTAAAATTTTCCAAATGAAAAGTCGGGCAAAATAATAATAAAAGACATAGACTAAAAACAAAATGAACATCTCATGTATCAAAAATGGTACCACCACCACAAAACACAATAATAAGCAGGGAGGCAGCAAGAAATCTACTGGATTCTGGGACTAGAAATAGGGTTGTTTAGGAGGTTAACTCCTGTGGAATAAAGGGGAATGAACCTGGTTGCAATAAAGACAGGTGACCAGAACCAGGTTAATGGCATGAAACCTCAGGCTGTGGAAGAGCTCACCCTGCCATGAGCACATTTGTAAAAGTAGCAACACTTTTACAGTAGCCCAGGACTAGGAACCTCTCTTGCACTGCTTTCTGAGCTAGGAGGAGAAGCAGATAGCCAAGAAAGCAGAACCTAGGCCACACCACCTACTGCTTGGAAACTAGATCTGTGATATTCATTTAGGGTGAGAGTCCCAAAATAAGACATGCTTCTGGACTGGGATGAGGGAGGTTTGCAGGCATGTAACTAGCTGTAAAATGGCCAGACATAGTAGGGGCGGAACAGTAAATAAGCAAGAAAGGAGAAAGAGGAGGAGGAGGAAAAGAAGAGGAAGAGGATGAGAAAAAAGAAGAGGAAGGGGAGGAGGAAGAAGAAGAGTAGTAGTCATAGTTAGAATTTGTTTCTCTGGAAGATGAGCTTGCACAGTATAATTCAGACCATATAAAGAAAACTAACATAATAAAAGATAGACAAAGAGCTTAGCAGCAGGAGAATTCACTCATGAAGAAACACAAACACTAGTTCAATCATCTGAAAAGAACTTCACAGTAAACATGTTTACAACCCCAAATGAAGTAATGGGAGGAATAACATCCACAAAGAAAATAAATTATGAAATAAAATACATTGGCATGAGTGAAAAACAGGAGGCAATTTTAATAAATAAACCAATAAGAAAACTTGGATGTGCAAAATATAGTCATTGAAATAAAAAACTCAATAGAGAGAATAAATGCTAGGCTGAACGCAAAGAGAACTGGAAAATAAGGCTGACGGATTGACACAGAATTTCGCCTAGAGAGATAAAGTACAAAAAAAAGAAAGATAATTTAAGACCGTTATGTGGGTTGGCTAAGACGTTATATCATATGTCTCAATAGAGATTCAGAAGGAGAGGACTGAAAGAATGGGGGAAAAGCAGTATTTGAGGAGAAAATGGCTGTGAATTTTTCTGAATTTAAGAATTTCCTGAAGTCTTTGCATACACTGAATTAAGGATTTAACCCCCCCCCAAAATAAACAAACAATACCTAGCTATAGTTTTTAGTGAAATGTAAGAACATCAATACAAATTCTTAAAAACTACCAGGGAGAAAATACAGTTTATCTACAAAGGCACTACAACTAGGCTAAAAGCAAAATTATTCTCAGCAGCAATGACTGCCAGGAGACAAGGGAATTATACATGTGTTAAAGAAAAATGTTAATTTAGAATTCTAACAAAAATAATTCATGGGTGAGAATGAAATAGACATTTTTGAACATGCAATGGCTAAATGTATTTCCTACCTTCATTGAAAGAACAACTTGAGGATATTTTTCAGCAAAAAGAAAAATAAACACAGAAAAAAAAATAGTGAACAAAGAGAAAAGTAGAGTATGTGAATAAATCCAAATATCTATTAAATGCAGTAACTTATTTTATTATGTCTATAAATTATCATAAGTATTTTGATTCTTCCCCCAATTTAATCTATAAATTCAAAACAATTGCACTAAAACATTAGGATTTTTAATGGAACTAGACAGCATAATTTCAAATTTATAAAAATAATAAATGTTTAAGAGCAGCCAAACAATTCTGAAGAAAAAGAAAAGAGAAGAAAGGAGTTACTTTAAGGAAAGTTGGAGTTGTTTGTGGCATGTTTAGGACCTTTCGAGGATCCTTCAAGGAGTGTAATTAAAATGTTTTCCGAAAATATCCTTTGATGCCACAAATAGGGCCCCCAGGCAGTATAAATGAACTCTCTCTCCCACCCAGAAGTGAAATTCATGTGTTTAATCATAAAACTCAGTGGCCAATAATTAAAATATTAAAGTACAAATTGTACTGCCATATTCAAACACTGTCCTATGGAAGTCTGTTGGTGATGAGGAAATGGAGGAAGACCTTGGCAGTTATTTCCGTATCATCTTCCTCACGATTCAGTAGTGATGCTAACCCTGGCTGCACGGAAGCAGCACCAAGGAAAACCAAAGTGCCATTGCCAGAGATTCTGATTCACTTGGTCTGGAACGGAGCCAGAGCACTGGGTTTTTTTTTAAAGTTCCAAGTGATTCTAATGGATGGCCGGAGTTGAGAAAACAGATTTAGAGGATCCTTCACTGAAGACTGAGATTTATCATTAACATTTTAAATAATGTCAATGCCAACCCCTATAATATATCTGTGGGCAAGTCAGAGGGCCAGGCAAAGACCCAATTAGAAGTCTTTAAGTGACTATTTCCCCCAGCAATTAAGGGAAATACATAAAATCAACATGAAGACACAGTGAAGCTGTCCTCTTTTTCTCTACCCTGTACAGGAACAGCAAGTTGAGTGGGTTTTCCAAGTGTACTATGTCAAGAGCCCAAACAGAGAAAGAATGTCTTGATGGCATCAGCATGCCTGATGTCACCTTATATAAGAGGAGAGTTTCTAAATAAAGTCATTTAGTGATGTGGAAAACATTAACAATTAAAGGACCAATTATTCCCAGTGTACTAAAGAAATAAATGTTAGAATTTGCATTTTATAAACATGAAAAATCTATCTTTTCTTTGCCCTGTTTCCTTTCTTGTAAGCAGAGAGAAACTTTACATTGTGTTATCCATAGGAGTGTGTTTTCAATGAAACCAGACATTTATTGAGGACTTAATAGGTCAGAAACATAAATTCCATAGCCTCCTGCCCTTAAGAAAAGTACAATATAGATGGGACACAAAATGTAAATCTAGGAGAAAAAAAACTATAGGGTGAAGTATTCAATTAGTGCTTATGGAGAGTTCATTCCACTTGGGCTCATGGTGACAAGGGCTCTGACCTATGGAGCTTATACACCAGGGACCCATTCATAGAAATGGATTCAAAATTCCAGAGCCTCTAGCTTAGTGTCCAAACCATCCTGAGGATGGGGGTTTCCGACTCAACTACTACTTGCTAGGCAGTTACTATCCCCAGAGTGACCCGAGAGAACTTTTGTAGGTCATCCCCTCCCATCCTTAACAGCGGCTCTGAGTTAGAGCTCTCTTCTTAACGGTGGGAACCAGAGGCTCAAAGAGATAAAGTGACTTACTCGAGGTCACGCAGATAGAAAGAATTTTTAAAACCAGGTTTTCATTATTAACATTATAAATATCACTGAAGTCACAAGATGAGCCAAAGAGGAGAAAGAAATGGAAAGACGTGATCGGAGGAAGAAGTGGAACTTGGTGTGGCCGGGAAGGATGAGTAGAATGCACGTGGGGCAGAGCTGAGAGAAGGGGGGTGCATTTCAAACCGGGCACGGTAGAAGGAAAAAACAGACGGGGTGCACCAACTGTGTTAGAAGATGTCGCACCGGCCCGCGTGGCCTCAGTGGAGGGCTTGTTCCACAGCACGCAGGAGCGAACAAATGACCCCTGGTGCCGTGCAGCGGATGAATTCTTGCTTGCAGAAACATTGCACTTAGTGGCTGCAGCACGATCCCGAGGAAACGAATGGGATTTTCTCCCTGCTGTCGGGGCATTTTCCTGGATGATTAATTGACAGTTCTCCAGCCAAGCCCCAGTCCCTTCTGGAGGCCATGCCCCTTGGCGTGCACCTGCCACGGCAGAACCGAAGCAAGAGAATGTATTGTCTTCCTCTTTTTCTCCCGAGTGCTGCAGCTGCTGGGCTGCTTTAAGGAAATCTTCTTTACCTAGAGTGTAAACCTGAACTTCTCCGATCTGCAGGGTGAAAAACTTCACGTTTTCAACGGATTCAGGGAAGTGGTACTTGAGAGGGTGGTTTGAAAAAGCCCCGTTTACTCACGTGGCAGTGGGGGTTGTTCCCTCCTTCTTGCCTTTCTTAGACCCTTTTTTCACTTAGCTTTCTGGCCACATTCCTCAACGCCACACGATGCTCTGTGACAGCTGCAGCAGTTGCCTGGAATCTCGAGGCGGCTAACGGGCCTCTCACATTTAGGAGCAGAGAGCCGTCCCCCTAACTTAGGGAAAGCTCACTGGCTGCGGGGGCACCAAGGCGTGATTCGTCCGTTCACTCCAAACAGCTCCAGAAAGACAAGGCCAATATGCTAATTCTGCCTTGTTTAAAAAGATTCTTGTGGCTTTCAAAGAATTAAAGTTTATTTTCCAGTCAAAGAGACACTTAAAGTTAAGTTTCTTGGGGCTTGTTAGCAACATTTGTGGTGTCCTCAAATTTGGACGGAAGGATTTGGCATGAAGATTTCTAGAAACCAGAGACAGTTGGGAATTAAAAATAAGAGCGACCATCGCATGAACACTTCCTGTGTGCCAAGCGATGTCCTAAGTGTTCTGCATAAATCATTGCAGTTCATTGTGTTTAATCCCAACAGCAACCCTTCTCATTCATTCATCAAATACTGTTTACGGAGAGCTTGTTATGTGCAAGCCATACTGTAGGAGTGTGGCTGGAGACTCAAACTAAATACAATCAATAAGTCAGTTATACAGTAGGGTAGAAGGTGACAAGAGCCATGAAAATAATTGATTAGGAATCCTGGAGTTCAGGAATCCTGGAGCGTGGCAAGGACGGGTCTGAAGGTCTCATTGAGAAGGTGACACTTTCACGAGCGCAGGGAGAGCAAGAGTGAGCCATGTCTTGGGGGGAAATGATGGATGCAGAAGCACTAACTTGGGTTAACATAAACAGGGAAAATAAAAAATAATCAATTGGAAAAATATTAGAAAGTATGCTGAGTCTAAGAAGAAGAGATAATTATTATTGCGATAAACAAAATACTATCCCTCCCGCTACCCCAAGATGCCCATGTCCTAATCCCAGGAAGCTACGGCTATGTTAGGTTACATGGCAGGGGGAAATTAAGGTGGCAGATGGGATTAAAGTTGCTAATCAGATGACTTAAAATAGGGAGATCGGCCTGGATAATCCTGATGGATCCACTGTGATCACTAAGGTCCTTAACGGTACAAGAGGGAGGCAGGAGAGAGAGAGCCAGAGAGACGGCAGCGGCGTGAGGAGGGCTCGGTCCGACATTGCTGGACTTAAAGGTGGAGGAGAGGGTTGTTAGCCAAGCAGCATCAGAGCTTCTAGAAACTGGAAAGAACAAGGAAACAGAGTCTCCAACTAGAGCCTTCAGAAAGGAACACAGCCCCGTCAACGCCTTGGTTTTAGCCCAGGAAGACTTCAAACCTACAGAACTGGAAGATAATGCATTTGCGTTATTTCAAGCCACCGAGTTTGTGGCAGTTTGTACAGCAACTAGAGAAACTAACACAACTGTATCCGCAAAAAAAACTCCCCAAAGATTCGTCGCCCTCAGGCCCCAGGAGAAGCAGGCACCAGGAAGCAGAGTGGTCTCTCCAGGTCACCCAGGGTGAACCAGCTCTGACGGTTTCCCTCACTCAGGTCACTGCTGTCCTGATTCAGATTGGACCCATCCTGTGTGAAGAACAAGATGAGTGTGGCGGGGGCCCAGCCAGCAAGAGGAGGGTGGAGGAAGAGATCAGAGTGGGGCAAGGGGACCGCAGCTCTCAGGTCTCACAGGCAGTGTGGACACATCCAGGCTGATCATCGCTGATCCGAAAATCCAAAATCCGCAATGCTCCGAAATCCAAAACTTTTTGAGTGCCTACACAATGCCACAAGTGGAAGATTCTACACCTGACCTCATGTGACAGATCACAGTCAAAACTCAGTCAAAACTTTGTTTCATGCACGAAGTTTTTTAAAACATTGTATAAAATTACCTTCCCGCTATGGGTGTAAGACACACATGAAATATAAATGAATCTCACTTTTAGACTTGGGTCTCATCCCCAAAATAGCTCAGTATGCATACGCAAATATCCCAAAATCTAAAAAAATATCCAAAAGATTTCTGGCCCCAAACATTTCAGACAATGCTCTGCCTCCATTGGGTAGATATGAGAGTGCCCAATTTACAGGGGAGGAAACAGAGATTAAATAATTTTCCCGAGCATAAACATGTAAGATTTGACTAGAAGGCTCTTTGCTGTTAAAGCCTTTGGTTTTTATCAGCTCGGCCAGACTGCTCAGAATAACGTGAGAATGAAACACTGGCTCCTGGGGATGCTGTCGCCACATGATGTGTCTGTCACCAGATCCCCACGGTGGTGAGTGAGTGAAAGGGGCCCCATTTGTTGATGCTGCAGTGGCGGGCAAGAGCATGGCACCTTCCAGAAAAACTTGGGAGGATTGATTCTCGTTTTAGGGTTTTTAGTGGAGCCAGCCCACACTATGGCACAAACTTCACTCCCTCTCACTCTCTTCCTCCCTCTTCTTCTTCTTCTCTCTTCTTCAGCCCTGCTTTTCTCCCATTACTGAGGGACCAAATCCTTCTGACTTCCCACCTACAGGTTTTGTTTCATTAAATGAGGAACCTCCATATGAGTTAGTAAGACTCACTCATGAACCTGTTGCTTGTTAGCCACACTGAACCCGAGTCTCCATGCTTTTTCCCATCCTTTGAGATTCAAGTTGAGCTACCCTCTGTGCATGTCAATGGCAGGCCATTTGTCATTTCTGCCTGCCAGCATCCCTTCCCTCTTCTTTTGCTCCCAGGGTGCTAATTTTTCTGCGGGGAACTATCCCACTCCTAGCTCATCCAGTCTTGGTTGCTCTGTCAGTCAAGGGGTGACATCCTCCCGTGGCCAAGGGGAGGTCACTAGACTCAAATTGAGCAGGTCAGACTTCCCGGGAATTGGAATCTAGTGAGCAGTGACCCAAATTTGGAAAATGGTTGAAGCTGGTTAATCCTGGGGGCTCCAAAGAGACCAACATGTTTCCTGATGAATGTCTTTCCTAATGTCATGAATTGTTTCCTGTAGAATGGTTAATCCTCAATTTTTACTTTGTCTTAGATTCAGAAAGCTCTCCATAAATTTTTCTTTCAGTAATTTTTTAAAATTTTCTCTGCTTATATTAACCCAAGGCAGTGTTAGTTACTAGCAATTTAAAAAAAGCTTAACAGATAAAATCTTGCCTCTTGAATAACTAGCTTAATTTACTTAGGCTTTAATATTCTGTACTTCAAAGGCTCTGTGTAACTAAATATTACTCTACCCTTCATTAAGTTGTAGATTTTGCTACTTAACATGGAGTATATTTTTCTCTACATGTGTGCTTTTTCCAATCATAAACCCCAAGGTTGAAACAAAGAAATTCATCTTGCAATTTATCCAATAGCAAGCATCTTACCTTTATTTAGCCTTTTTTTTTTTTTTCCAGGAGTGAGCGAATTGAGATTTGGCCCAAAAGTTCAAGCCAAGATCCCTGTCTTATGTGCTTCAAACTTTACAGAAAACTCCCCAAAGATTCATTTATATGAAATGGGTTTTTTATTTTACCTATTTGTATGGTGTCCGCATAAAAGTAAAATTCTGGAGTGAAGATGCTATGTGTCTGGGAGGTCCCATGAAAATGCAAAATGATACTTGGAGAGAGTAATTTATTACATGTTACTATCCTTTAGTATTAACATTTTCCATGGAATTATTTCATCACAATAGTAATATAACACAGTGGAAGATTAAGTTCTGGCCAAAGGCACATAAGTAGATGTGTCATATGTGACTCCCATTAACTCTTCATCCCTGCAGAATGGATTGTGGATATGATGGCTGGAGTCCAAGCAGCCATCTTGTCCCATAAAATGGAAAACACATCCTGAGTGTGGAGTGCGGCACAGCCAGAGATAAGGAGCCTGAGTCCATGACGACCTCAGGAAGTTGTTCTGCCAAACTCAGACTTTCAAGCTTTAAAAAAAAAAAAATTAAATTCCTATCTTGTTTAAATTTTTGTTGCTTGAATTATCTATCAGTTGCAAACACCATATTCCTAAATCCTTACTGATATAGCTAGGTATATGCCAAATAGGGCACTTACCTCCCACTCCCGTCTCTCATCATCTATGCACAATTCCCTCAGGCTCCTTGGGTGATCTTAAATTGACACAGGATAAATTATGTTTAACAAAAAAATACCATGAAATACACATATTAAATATTAGACATGTTCATTATGTCTAGTCACTGAGTATTCCTAGATAGGCTCAGACTTAAGCTTTGCCTCACTCACACCTACTGAAACTCCATTCCTTCTCTGACTTTCGGGGCAAGGTCTCAGGCTGGACTGGCCTCTCCATTCCTGCCATGCTGCTTTATGGGTTTCTTAGAACTCTCCAGAAGTCTCCAACTTTGATCTTCTTCAAGGTCATACAATTGGGATCCGGATTCCACCACTTACGGCTTTTTGGTCTTGGGCAATTGACTGAACCTCTTAGTGTCTCAGTTTTCTCACCCCTTAAATGGGAATAATCTCACAGTGTTGTGAGGATTAAATAAGGTAATTAACACACATAAAGCTATTGGTGTCTGCTGCATCATAAATCCTCAGACAGTATGAATTGAAATTATGACTAATATTTCACTCCAAAAGAGAAGATTTGAAAGTCATAAAGACCTTGACAAGGAAAAACTCTGCTGTTTGAGGAGGTAAATAGACAGGGGCCTTGATGCACACTGTCTTTCTAACCATCACCACAAAACAAAGCCCCTAGTTCATGATAGGAAGAAAAGCTGTTAGGTGCAAAGATGCGTATCATCCCCATTTCTCATCCATTTAACTTAAAATAGCTTTACATCGACTGGGTCCACTTCTCTCCTTAGAGTCCAGGGGACAGCAGCAAAGAAAGATACCAGATTGAAGAGGGCCTGTGCATTTCCTTTGCTTCTGGTCTACCTTGGTTTCTTTGCTCCCTCCCTCCCTCCAAGCCTCTCCCAAGGCTTCATGCCTCCTGAAATGCAGGACTGTAAAGAGACCAAATGCACTCTCCTCAGCCTTCAAGGACACCCCTTGGTTCCCTAAATGAGGAATTTGCCTGCAATGTTTTGCAAATAGGTAAAATCTTTAAAAAAAAAAAAAAGTGGTTCTTAAATATTTTTCACCACCTTATAGAATAGCCTGCAGATTTCTTAACAGTGTTCTTTTTAACAATCATCCATGAAACTTTACAGAAGCCATGGCAGATCATTCTTAGTGAAACTATTTTCCTTCTGATTAACATAGAATTACGATGGCACAGAGCTGAGGATTTGAGGGATCTGAGCACCATGACTTCTTTTTTTCTTAAGGAAAAAACATTTCAGCCCTCATTTAACAATGCCTCCTGGTGGTTTTGAACCAGTTCCTTCTCAGTGTTATCTGATTTTGGCAAGTGTACCAGGAAGACAAGATTACAGTGCCCACACTCTTCTTCTCAATCTTTCTGGAACCTTATTTGTATCTCTATGTCAACAGAGCAAAGAAAAGGTAGTGTTTCATGTGGAGCAGCCCACAGCTACTGGCATACTCCTTAATTAGTGTCTGTGACCAGTTAGTAGTGTTTAGGTTTCATTCAACACACTTCCCCAGAAACACACTCCTTCTCGGCTGCTGCGGTGTGCGCCAGCTGTCTTTAATCTCTCAGGACCCAATTCGCAGACCAAAAATTCTGCTATGAGCACAAATGTCTGAGAGTGGGCATTTGTTTATTTTCTGCTTAGGAGACAACTTTCTGCCATTCAAAGTAAATAAGTACATAAAATAAATACCCAAACACAACAGACCTAAAGTTCAATATCTTACTTCCAACTAAACTGAACTAAAGGTTTGGATCATAGGGAAGTCGCACCTCTTTTTGGTCAAGAAAATACTTCTCTTAGAAATAATAAACTCATTCCTAGAAGCCATTTTGAAGACTAAATATAAGTGTAACAAAGAAAAAGGGCAAACAAGATTGTAGTTTCAGGCAAAAATTTCTTATTTCCATTGGCCAAGCCATGCACAGTCTACTTCATTTAAAAATAGGCCACTGAATGGCATTTTAGTGCATTTGCTCTCTTCCTATACGTGTGAATGGAAGTGTCTGCAGATGATGCTAGCTCATGCATAGCTGGATGTGTTCTAATTCCAACACTTGGGCCAACAGGACACACATGACTATATTGTCAAGAGCATTTGGAATTTGATGCTGGCAGTGAGGAAATCTCAGATTCCACTGGGTGCTCTGACTCTGTGTTCCCCCAGAAATTTATGCACATGGTTTCCATGATTTATGATTTAATCATTTTATTAATATAATCCCAGCACTCAGTACAGTTTGTAGCATGCAGTGGGTAGCCGATCAATGATTGTTTAACTAATACTAGGAAATAGCTCTTATATATGTGTTTACAATTTACCAAGCACTGTTTCAAGAGCCTTGAAAACATTAACCACTTAATCCACACAACCACCCTATGGAGTAGGTGCTATTCCTGCTCTATTTTGCAGATGAGGAAGCTGAGGCCTACAGAGACGAAGCATCTGGTTCTTAAGTGCAGAGTTGGGATCTGAACCCAGGAATTCAGGTCCTAGAGGATATGGTCTTGACCACCACACTATACTGTCTCTCTCTGCCACATCCTGGCCTCCAGGCTTCATTTGTGTCACCTAACTAGTTGGTCCCCGAGGTTCCTTCTCGTTCAATGGAATGCTATTTGAGTTCATGATTCTTGGATAACCAATGGGTACAGAGAATCTTCTACTCTATCCATCTTCTCCAAACCTTCCCAGGTCTTAAACTCCTGAGAAAACTACACAAGAAAGTATGGAACCATGGTTTGCCTTTCTGCCAAGAGAAGGAGGTTCTCACAAAAATACAGGACGGTGTTAGGGAGTCATGAGACAGGAGTGACGATGTCAAGGGTGTACGTGTTCATTTGTGTGTGTGTGTGTTTCTCAAAAATCTAGACTATAAGGAAAGCAGAGAGGGTAAATGGTAATAACTGGGACACAGAGAGGAAGAAAGATTTTGTTTTAAGATAAGAAACACATCTCTGCAGTTTGCAAAGCAGTAACCTTTTGATAGAGAGAAGAAGAAAACACCAGATAGAAAGAGAGGAGGGAATAATGGGTAAAATGTGAGTCTCGTCCTATTAGACAGGAGGGTGTGGGATGAAGAAAATAATCTTGAAGAGAAGGAAGGACACCTTTTCCTCCCACAGAGATGAGGTGAGAATGGGTCCCCTGTGGCCCTGCTACTTCGCTGCTCAGACTGGAATCTCGAGGTGGCAGAGCATAGAAAACTGAAACCATCTTTCAGAGTTTCACTGACCCCCAAAATAACTCCTCCAGGAGAAGTAAAGGAAAAGCTAGTTGCAAAATTTTAGTGACTACTGTTGGGAATATTAAAATAGGGTGCCAGTAGCTACATACAGGTATTCATAGATAGAAACAGAGAAATTTGGGTCATGGGCCCCCAAACAGCCAATGCTCAATCAACCATCCAGGTTCTTAAAGAAAATATGTGTGCAGAAAAGAAAGCAAAGCAAAGTGACACTTTATTTTTTATTCCCCAAATGTATATTAAATACCCTCTGGGCACCAGGCACAGGTACTAGGAACACAGCAATGAACAAAATGAAGTCCTTCTCTGTGGGATTTACTTTCTGTCTCCAAATTCACCAAGAGGAGTTTGACCTCAGATTGTCAGCCCAAGTTGTCTATGTGGCCTGCCTCCAACCCAGAGACCACCCTGTGATGTAAGAATGGCTACACCTGCCAGCAAGAAGCAAAAGAAAGTGAAAGAGACAGAACGTTTGCCCCAACAGTGAAAGCAGAACTGGTGAAGGCCACCTGCCCCCGCAAGGGAGAGGGGAGAGGCTGCCCGGGGGGCTGGTGAAGGCCTGGTCGGGTGGGAGGCACAGAGTAAGCAACACTGCTGGGCCCCAGCCCCTGGGCAGTAGCCCTAGCTCCAGTGTCCCCTTTGGTCTCAGACCTCAGGAACCCAAGAGAGATCAACGAGTCCATGCCTTAGCATGCTGGGACCCTAATTCAGCCTCATTTAAGCTCTCACTGGGGAATGCAAGATTCCCCATATTCTACCGTATCCTTAGGGATGATTCCCAAATCATCGTTTAAAATAAATGAAATTATTTTCAGTGCCATTAATAGTCTTGACTCAATCTATCTTCTTGATCTTGACTTATAGTTTGTCTGTTGTACATTTTGCACACACACAGTGGTTTTCTCCTTGCCTCCAGAGAGTGGCTTGACCTCTGTACTCCCTTTGTCTTTGCTTCAGAAGCATCCTCTCCCACCTGGCCTGGGCTCTCTTCCCTCTCTACCCATTTATATTATATAATCTCTTCTTCCATCTCGACTGTTTCATGCAGCTTCCAACCCCAGCCCACGGAGCTCTCCCTTCCCTGAGCTATTAAAATGCCCACTATTTGTAGCCTCCCAGAAATTTAGCATTTACTGTCATGTGTACATGTCCTGTTTCCCATGATAGATTACAGCTCCATAAAGAAGTCCTTGGAAAGCCCAAAACACCTCATACAGCATCTTGTGTATATTTAGTATGCAATAACAATTTCAATTTTAAAAAACTACTCATATTGTGTTTACTTCATAGAGTATTTAAACAGGTGGTTTCTGTATATTTTGATTGATGGATGGATGGATTGGCTGACTCATTGAAAGTACTGCTCAGCTTTATTTAAAAAACAAACTTGGGGTTCACATAGTATGAAAGGCCCTCAATAAATGAGGCCAATCACCATCGCCAACCTGCTCAATCATGGCACGCAAGTTGTCCTTAGGTAAATTACACTATGGCATATACCTTTTTGCTGCACAGGTGTAAAATCTGAGGTTAACTTTCCTTCTCCGCCTATGACATACATAATGAAACAAATATAGAAACAAATAATAGGGAAGTAAGCTATAGATAGTCCTTTAAAAGTCAATTTCATCTGCGCATCTAACCATAAAAGCAGCATCTGCTCAGCTAAATACAGGTGTTTTATATCCTTGTCATTAATTGGAGGGGACATTATGTCATCATACATCAGCAGTTAAGGTTGGTTAAAGTGCCACTTATCTCAGGTGCTGTCATTAATCAGGTTCTTTTCAGCTTAGTGACTCCAGAGGCTTGGCTCAAAGCTGCTCTATGTGAGTGGGTTTTCCCTATAGGTTTGAGGTGCCTTTTTATTATCATTTTGAACAAAAACCTTGGGACCCAGACATAAGTGGCCATTAAGGGAGCTGTTCTGATGCTTCAGAGAAGAGAAACATTTTCCTCCCTCACCTTCACTCTTCCCACTTGCTATGCCTCCACCAAACAGCCACAGTGGAGAAGAAGGCACGTCAGACAAGCTGTTGTCTCATCATGGTTTAACCCATCAGCGAATGTCAACGAACCAGCTATAGCGCATCTGGTGTTCCCCAGAGCTAGAGAGCAGCAAAATCCTGGGGAAGGCAGCACCGCCTCTTTCTATCTGACACCCAAGTCGTCCAAGTGCCTCCCTGGCTGCCCTAAACCCACGGTGTGGTGTCCATTCCAAACAGCCTTCCACGATGCATTCGTCCTAGTCTCTGCGTTCACTGAAAATGTTTGTCCTTTATCCCATTCCTGCAAAGCTGTTGAAAGTGGCCTAAGTTGTCAGGGACAATAACAGTAGCATTTTTAAATAGTGACTTTATAGTTTCATCTCCTTAACCCTAAAAATTAAGGTAAAATGCTCAGGTAGCAAGTTGACAATTCATGAAGGGGGCCATTTGTTTCATATCAAGTTCTCACTCAGGAAGCCTCTACTCTGAAAATAAAATCCCCTACATACCCCAAGTGGGGTCTCTGATTATTTCAACCTGTGCAAGAGATAGAGGTAGAAAGAATAAGGTGGTGGTGAGGGGTTGGTTTTGCTTTCATCATTCATTCATTCATTTATTCAATAGATATTTACTGAGGGTGAGGTGCTATGCTGGGAGTGGAGTGTACAATGATGATCATAAACAGATACAGTCCTTGCTCTCAAGAGTTTACAATGTGGATGGGATAGAAATGAACCAAATAGCAACCAAAAAATGTAAAATTATAAGTATGGTTAGTTCTCTAGAGGAAAACACTGTGTGTCTGTGCAAATCTGTGCAAACATACAAACACACTGTGACCTGGAGTAGGAATAGAATTTGGTCAAGCGAGGTTAAAGGAGGGATGGAGAGTGTTTCTGTTGAGGTGACAGGAGGTACAAAGTGCTGTGGGAGGAAGGGAGCAGGAAGAAGTCCAGAAATTAAAAGGCCCCTGCAGTGGGCAGAATTCTAAGATGAGTCCCAAGGGCCCCACCCACTGGGTGCAGCCATACCACATAATTTCTGGGACTATGAATCTAATGGATTTTATTTCCCTGATGAGGTTATACTATATGACACAATTAACTTTTAGAAAGAAAGACTATCCAGGTGGACCTGAGGTAACCACATGAGCCTTTTCGATCTAGGTCTAGAAGTCAGAGACAGGAAGCCAAATACTCTAAGGACAAGAGGATTCAACACACCACATGGCAAGGGGTGTGGGCTGCTTCATGCTGCTTAGAGCCCCCGGTGGGCAGCCAACAAGGAAAGAGGGGCATTCAATCCAGCAAGTGCAAGAAAACGAATTCTGCCAATAGTAAGAATGAGCTTGCATGTAAGTTTCCTAGCGCTGCTATAACAAAACACTATAGACTGCGTGGCTTAAATAGCAGGAATTTATTAATTTGGGAAGCGTTTCCTGTTCCCATAGACTTTGGGCACCCTCATGAACCCCCAAAGAGTCAGTCAACTGGCATTGCTTTCCCCTAGAATGAAAATTCCTGCTGTTCTTGACGTCAAGGAAAGCAATGGCCCTGACATCCTGAGCCCGGCAACCAGCTGCTTCTTGCCAAGACACAAGAGTGATACCACCGGGAGGCATTTCAGAGGCTTGCCATTGTTGCTCTGCCTAAACAGTGTAGCAAAAACAAAATCAAGTTGTTGGCAGGATTGGTTTTTCTCCCGAGGGCTAGGAGAGAAGTATCTCTTCCAGGCCTCTCTCCTTGGCTTGTAGATGGTCTATGTCTCCTCCCTAAGTCTCTTCACATCATCGTCCCTCTAAGCATGCTTGAATCTGTGTCATAATTTCTCCCTTTTGTAAGGACACCAGTCTTATTGGATGAAGGCCCACTTAATGACCTCATTTTAGCTTGATCACCTCTGTCAAGACCCAATCTCCAAATAAGGTCGCACTCTGAGGTAGTGGGTGTTAGGACTTCAACATACGCATGTGGGTTGGGGGCATAATTTAACCAGGACAGCTCAGAAGTGGATGTTTCCTCAGAGCCTGCAGATGAGAATTCAGTCTGGCTGAGACCCTGATTCAGCCCTGTGACACTCTAAGCAGAGAAGCAGCCATACCGTGCCTGGCCTTCTGTCCTGCAGAACTGTGAGCTAGTAAAGGGGAGTTGTTTTAAGCTGTAGTTTGTGGTAATTTGCTGTGTGGCAATAGAAAACTAATAGTGCCAGAGCTTGGAGGCAGAAAAAGTAGGCATGGTGGCAGGACCAGGATCATGAAGATAGTGGCAAAATTTGATCTTTATCCCAAGAACAAAGAGAAGCTCCTGAATATGGGAATGATGTGATCCGATTTTGTCTTTCTTGTTTTTGGTCCTCTGTTTTGACTCTTCACTTTCTTTCCAAATGAAAATTTCAAAGCAGTGAGTAGACAGCTACAGAGAAAGAAGGAAAGTTCCTTGTCCCACCTTAATCTCTATGGCCAATTGAAAAGGAAGAAAAAAGAAGAGAACAAGATGAAGATAAATTCCAGTTCTTGAGGGCACTTTCTGATTCCAGTTATTAATACTATTCTCAAGCTTTCAGAGCATTTTCAGATTTAATTCTCACAGTAAAGCTCTTCTTAGCCCTGTTTTAATAACATCCCCAAGGTTTTTTAGCTTGGAGGAATGTAACTGGGATTTGAATCCAGGCCTGGCTGGCTTCAAGGTTCATTCTTTAAGTTCATTGCACTGAAACCATCCACCCATCTTGCGTTGGCCAGTCTCATTTAAATACAGCATGGCACATCTTGTCCAGATCTGAGAAGAGAATCAGGTAGAACAGGTATGACTACAGAGAATTTAAGAATGCCTTGGCAGTAAGCGTTGGGCAGATCAGCCCAATTGAAGATGGGCAGCAGAGCTTGTACAAGAGCCCAGCAACCTGCCCAGCAGGTCCCCTTCATTTTCTTTCCTTTTCTTGCCTACATAAAGTCAGTGCCTGAGGACTGGGGTGGCCCAGGTGATAAAAGTTCCTCCCTGGAATTTTAAGGTGAAGTGAAGTGTTTCTAAAACCCTTCTCGAGGACAACCAAGTTCTGAATGGTCCCCTGGAGACATCACTGGGGGGGCATTGCATTTTTCTTTCTTTTTTTTTTTTTTAATTTCAGAATGTTAAGGGGGTATGAATGTTTTGGTTACATAAATTGCTTTTATACCATTTGAGTCAAAGTTATAAATGTGCCCATCACCAAGATCATGTGCATTGTAGCTGTTAGGTGTGAATTTACCTATCCCCTCCTTCCCTCTCCCACATGCTCGATTTCTGATGAATTTATTTCCATATGTGCACATAAATCTTGATTGATTAGTTCCAATTTAATGGTAAGTACATGTGGTATTTGTTTTTCCTCTCTTGTGATATTTCACTTATAAGAATGGTCTCCAGTTCCATCCAGAATACTACAAGAGGTGTTAGTTCACCAATTTTTTATGGCTGAGTAGTACTCCATGGTATACATATACCACATTTTATTAATCCACTCATGTATTGATGGCCATTTGGGTTGTTTCCACATCTTTGCAATTGTGAATTGTGCTGCTATTTGTATGCAGGTGTCTTTTCTATAGAATGTCTTTTTTCCTTTGTGTAAATACCCCGTAGTGGGATTTCTGGATCAAATGATATGTCTACTTTTAGTTCTTCGAGGTATCTCCATACTACTTTCCCTAGAGGTTGTACTAGTTTGCAGTTCAACCAATAGTGCATGAGCTTCATCCATGCCAGCATTTGTTGTTTTGGGACTTTTTGATGAAAAGCCATTCTCACTGGAGTTAAATGATATCTCATTGTGGTTTTGATTTGCATTTCCCTAATGATTAGTGGTGTTGAGCATTTTTTCATGTTTGTTGGCCATTAGTCTATATTCTTTTAAAAGTTTCTATTCATGTTTTTTGCTGACTTTTTAGTGGGATTGTTTGATTTTTCTTGCTAATTTGCTTGAGTTCTTTATAGATTCTAGATATCAGCCCTTTATTGGATGTATACCATGGAAATATTTTCTCCCATTCTGTAGGCTGTCTATTCACTCTAATGATAGTTTTCTTGGCTGTGTAGAAGCTTTTTAATTTTATCAAGTCCCATTTATTTATTTTTGCTGTTGCTGTGATTGCCTTTGGGGTCTTCTTCACAAATTATTTGCCTACACTGATATCTATAAGAGTGTTTCTAGCATTTTCTTCCAGAATTCTTACGGTTTCATGCCTTAGGTTTCAGTCTGTTATTCATCATGAGTTGATTGCTGTGTGTGGTGAGAGGTGTGGATCCTGTTTCAGTCTTCTACGTGTGGCTATCCAACTTTCCCAGCATCATTTATTGAATAGGAATTCTTTTCCCAAGTGCATGTTTTTCTCTGCTTTGTCAACGATCAGATGGCAATATAAGGATGGTTTTATGTCTGGGTTCTCTGTTCTGATCCATCGGTCTATGTTTCTGTTTTTGTGCCAGTACAATGCTGTTTTGGTAACTATAGCCTTGTAGTATAGCTTGAAGTCTGATAAATTGATTACTCCCAATTTGTTCTTTTTGCTTAAGGTTGCTTTTTCTATCCAGGGTCTTCCCTGGTTCCATACAAAGTGTAGAATTATTTTTTCTAGATCTGTGAAAAATGATGTTGGTATTTTAATAGGAATTGCATTGAATCTGTAGATCACTTTGGGTAGTATAAACATTTTAACAATCTTGATTGTGCCAACCCATGAGCATGGTATGTTTTCCCATCTGTTTATATCTTCTGCTTTTCCTTCCTCAATGCTTCATGATTCTCCCTGTGGAGATCTTTCATCTCCTTAATTAAATATATTTCTAGGTATTTTATTTTCTTTGCTGCTATTGTGAAAGATATTGAGGCTGTGATTTGGTTCTTGGCTTGACTGTTGTTGGCATATATGAATGCTACTGATTCGTGTACATGGATTTTGTAAGTGAAACTTTGCTGGATTTATTTATCAATTCCAGTAGTCCCTTGGTAGAATCTTTGGGGTTTTCTAGAAATAAGCCATACCATCAGCAAAGGGTGATAGTTTGATCTCTCCTACCCTCATTTGGATACCTTTGATTTCCTTCTCTTGTCTAATTGCTCTGGGTAGGACTTCCAGCACTATGTTGAATAGAAGTGGTGATAGTGAGCAACCTTGTCTGGTTCCAAGTCTGAATGGGAATGCTTTCAATTTTTCCCATTCATTATGATGTTGGCTGTGAGTTTGTTGTATATGGCTTTTATAATTTTGAGGTAAGTCCTGTCTATGCCTATTTCGTTAAGAATTCTTATCATAAAAGGTGCTGAATTTTGTCAAATGCTTTTTCTGCATCTGCTGGGAGGATCATATGGTCTTTGTTTTTACTTCTATTTATGTGGTGAATTACATTTATAGATTTGCATATGTTGAACCATCCCTGTATCTCTAGGATAAAGCTCACTTGGTAGTGATGGATTAATTTTTTTTTTTTTTGATGAGCAACTAAATTCTGTCTGTTGGGATTCTATTGAGAATTTTTGCTTCTATATTCATAAGGGATACAGGTCTGTAGTTTTCTTTTTTTGTTGAATTCTTTCCTGGCTTTGCTATAAAGGTGACATTGGCTTTGTAAAGCATATTGGGGAATATTCCTTCCTTCTAGATGCTATGGAATAATTTCAGCAGAATAGGTACCAGTTCTTTTTTATAGGTCTGGTAAAATTCGAGTGTGAAACCATTTGGTCCGGGACCTTTTTTTTAGTTCTTAGAAGGTTTTTTATCACTGTTTCAATTTTGGTACTTGATATTAGTCTGTTCAGGAATTCTATTTCTTCCTGATTGAGCCTAGGGAGGCTGTGTGTTTCTAAGAATTTTTCCATTGAGCATATCTAAATGAAATCAATAACAAAAGAACTATACAGAAGATTAATGAAACAAAATGTTGGTTCTTTGAAAAGATAAACAAAATAGACAGGTTTCTAGCTAGATTAACCAAAAGCAGAAAGGAAAGGACTCTAATAAGCTCAATCGGGAATGAAAAAGGAAGAATTACAACTGATACCACAGAAATACAAAATATCATCTCTTAATGCTATAAAAATCTCTATGCACATAAACTTTAAAATGTGGAGGAAATAGGCATTGCATTTTTCATCTGGCTGGTGCTGAGGAATGTAGGATGCAGTGTTAGGACTGAATCTGCTGCTCAATCCCAGGGCACTTGTGAAGATTTTTAAAAGACATACTGGTCACTCCTCAACCTACTTGTAATCATCACCTGAGAGAAGTGGAAGCCCTTAAGACAATAGTGCATATTCTATGTATTACCTTTAGTGAATAACAAGCAGTATCTATCTTATTATATTCCCTATTCCCTAGAGAATTATTACATTTTTATATTCTTTACTTTCTTTTAAAAAGAAAAATGCATTACTGTTCTAGCATTCATTTACATTCCTTTGATAAATTACTGTAACCAGATTAGGGAGATAAAATAACCAGTCTATTAATTACAATGATTATTATTTAATGGAAAATGGGATTCCAGACAAAGTGTGTAGTAAGAAGAAAGCTTAGCAATGCATTATATAGATGTGGTATTTTATCTTAAAGAGTAAGATAAGTGTCCAGTCTGTTCCACAATCTAAAGACTATATTCATTAACTCTGCAAGATTTATATATATAATTGACCATAATATTTTAACACTATTTGCTTGATTTGGAGGTACATGAGGAACAAGGAAAAACTGTAACTTCAATTAAACTGAGTAAATCCCTCAATGAATGTATAAAAGGCAAGGCAATCCAGCAATGTGGGAAGCAGAAGATTAAATAATGGTTCAAAATATCTCTTTAAATTAAACAATGTGTTGCTCTAATTTGAATTCATTGGCAATTTATTTTTAAAAAGATAGAGGTTGGGAGGAGAGCTTCCCCCACATCAATTATCCTCACAATAATTAATCTCAAAAATAACCAAAAATGTAATTTTGGCATAAATACTGACACTTTCTAAAAAAAGAAATGCTGATTCAACCACTACCAGGTATATGATCTTGTATCACTTCACCCAACTATAAAAATAAGAATAATGTTGTATCTTCCATCACAGAGTTACATGGGTTAAAGCAGGGTTTTGCAAACTCTGATCAAATATGGACAGTTGCTGTTTTTGCATGGCCCTCGACCTACAAATGATTTTTATCTTTTTAAATGGCTGGGGGAAAAAATAGCAATACTCTGTTGTGACATGAAAATTTTATGAAATTCAAATTTCTGTGTCCATAAATAAAGTTTTATTGGAACACAACTACATTCATTCACTTATTCATTATCTATGGCTGCTTTAGTGCTACAACAGCAGAGTTGAGTATTTGTGACAGAGACCATATGGCCAACAAAGACTACAACATTTATTATCTGGCTTTTTACAGAAAAAGTTTGCCGACTCCTGGAGTACAAGGAGTAACACACAGATTTTTAATGTTTGCCACACATCACCTGGGGAGCTTTGAGAAAGCATTTGTCCACATTACACACCAGACCAATTAAATAATAATCCCTGGGAGTGGACTCCAGGAGTCAATAATTTAAAAACTTCCCAGGGGATTCCAACATGCAGTCAGATTTGAGAACCCATGGACTTAGGTGCTATGTGGGACATATATATACTTTAGTAAGACCTTGGTAATTGCTAGCTGAACTGATAAAATAAGTCGTCCTTTTTTATCCCTCATTGTATTTCAGTAAAACATTATTAAATATTCACCAGGTACCAAATATTTATTTTCCTTCCCTCTCTCTTGCCTTCCTACCTACCTCTCTATTCTCATCTACATGTAAGAGTTAAGACAGAAATACAAAATTCTCCTGCATGAGTCAAGTTTCTAAACATTCATGCATTTGGTATTGTATATTTTCATTTATTCATCCCACAAATTTTTAATGCATAATACAAAGTTTTATACAATACTCATGGCAGGTAAGGGCTCTGAAGATGTGCTGTGCTTTAAAAATGTTAGGGAGTGCACCAGTGTCTTTCTTGCAAACAGCTGCTGCATTCAGATGGAAACCCTTGAATCTCCTGTGGTTCTTGTAAATAGTCCTATACAACCCAACTGGATTAGTAGTAGCCTTAAAATAATAAACGCATGGCATCTTCAATAGGCAATAACTAAAAAGAACACCTGAATGCATGACTCTCAAGAGATATTGATTTCAAGAGGCCTATGATTTAGTTAGTAAGACAAGATTAATGCACATGAAACAAGCAGAAGAGTCCAGCTCCAGCATGAACAGTCCACTCCTTTTTCACAACCAATGAACACCCACTAAATCTCCCCAACTGATGGATAGACATGGGGAGAGATAGAATAAGACAAGAACAGAGAGGTTAAGTATATGGGTTTTCAATTCACACAGCAAAGTTCAATTCCAGCTCCATCAGTCACTAGCTATGTGACTTGGACCAATTACTTACCTCTCAGAGCCTTGATTTCCTCAGCTGTAAAATGGGAATGATAACAATTCCTACATCAAAGAGCTGAAGAAATTATTTTTAAAACACATATAAATTCTGGGATTTTTTTCCCCTTGTTCTCAGAGTAGAAGACTGAAAGATGGTCTTCACAGACTGACTCACAGTGATGGATCCCTCTGTGCCATGAACTTGGCTCTCTGTGTTTGAGGTCCTCTCTTGAGCACTGCCCCTTATCGCCAAATATGAATTCCTTGAGGGAAGGGATTAAAATTATACAGACACTTCCCAAATTACATCCAGTCCTTGCAAAGTGTGAATTTGGTGTACACTGAAAATACATGGACCTCGCAAAGGCCTTTAAATTACCTGTGGATCTTCTGAGTATTAAATAGACAGACAACAGTTCCTGTTTGCAATATCCCCACTACACTGGCCCCAAGCCCAAGTATATCTTTTGCATCCTTCGATCCTGGAATTGGTTTTAACTCTTCAGAATGTGTATTCTTGGTGGCGTGTTTTCTCTAAAGTCAGTCTCCTTTCATTCATACGAAGACTTTCTGTGCTGTGTAATCTCCTAATCTTTTTTTACGTTCCCACATTTTTTTGTTGTTGTTGCTATTATGTCTATTCTAGCAGTGTCAGCATCCACTTTATCAACAGGTAAATTTCTAAATGACCACCAGGAGTAGCCCCCTTCTGCAAGAGTTCACAGTACTTTCTCTTGCCTTTCCCCTACTTCCAGACTTTGCTTAAATGGTCATTAGGCTGAGTGACATGCATTTTTAATTCTGATTCACCACCCTCATTGTGAGTAAATCTTCCTTTTCTGCAAGTAACTTTTCCTCCTGAATCCTACTTTGTTAACCCTGTTGAGTTTCAAACATGCAAAACATCTTCCGTGCTTTTTATCATTATCACAATTCTAAATAATTTTCCCTATTAAACAGGCCAAATAAAGTATATTGGGCAATAAAGACTTTGGAGGCCTTCTCATTTCTTTAATATTTTCTATTATTTATTATGTATCCATCTTCTTAATTTACAAACCGATCCTCTCTTCTTGCCCTCACTTTGTTAATTTTTAGTCCTGAATAAAATAAAGCAAAGGGGAGAATCAAATAAACTGAAATAACACACGATAATGCAATGAGAATACACATGGTAACAGAAACCATATGGGACCAAACAGAAGGGCCTTCCCTCTCACGTGAGTACAGTCTGCCTTCCAGCTATTCCTAATACTCATCTCTGCCATGAGATACTTTACATTTCCATATACCTCACTAATATTTTCACATCCCTAAAACTGTATTCTGTCACTTATGGAACAACTTATAAAAGGTTGACATTATGCAAATCAAGAGTTATACAATTTTATATACATACATGTAACATCCAAGAGGTACAAACTTCTGCTTTGCACATTTTATTTATTTGGTTAACATTAGTTGATTGACTTCTCTGTAACCACAGAACTCAGGGGCCGTACTGCCTGACCGCACAAGCCACATAGAAGTGGTTGACACATGTCCAAAAATCCTATCATCTATTATATTAGTTATCCATCTATTATATTAGTTATCCATTAGTTATTAGCTGCATAACACTTTACCCTAACACTTAGTTGCTTGGAACAGAAAACAGGAATTATGTCGCAATGTCTGTGGGGCAGGAATTCAGGCGTGGCTTAACAGGGTGCCTTTGGTTCAAGGTCTTGCATAAATCAAGGTGTTGGCTGGGCATGTGGTGAAATCTGAAGGCTTGTCTGGGGGGTATCTGCTTCTAAGCTCACTTAAAGGGTTGCTAGCAGGACCCGGTTCCTCGGCATGCCGTGCCATGTGTACCTCTCCATAGCACATATGGAGAGATGTAGGCTCTTTCAAAACACCAATAAAATAAACAAATCTCTGGCGAGTCCAAGGATAAAAGAGAATAAAAAATAAATAACATTAATGACAAGAAAGTGTATATGGCAACAGATATGCTTATTTTTAAAGTTATAAGAGAACTATGTTATTTTACTTTACCAAATTGAATATCTCAGGGAAATGGATTATTTTCTAGGAAAACATAAATTACAAGATGTACTCAAGAAGAATTAGAAAATTCAAATAAACCAAAGCTATTAAAGAAATTGAAAATGATTGTTAAAACATGATCCCCACAAAAAGCTCACAGTGTTGTTTAGGGGAGCTCCAACTACCTTCAGGAAACAGAAAACCCCTGTATCATTTAAATTTGGCAAGCATAAAAAGATGGAAACATACCGATGCATGTTATAAAATTAGGACAATTGTAATGAATCCCATGTAGCCTGGTAGATATAGAAATGCTAAATAAAACATTAGTAAATTAAATTCAGATGTATAACATGACAGTTAGGGTTGATTCTAGGAATGCAATGATGCTTCAACTTGGAAAGTGGATTGAAATAAGCTATCACATTAACAAGACAAAAATCAATCCATATAACTACCTTGATAAAAGAGAAGTAGCGTATAGGATAAAATTCACTACCATTCCTAATTTTTAAAAACCTATTAATAAAATAGAATATAATACTTTTCCTTACATTATTCACAGAAGTATCTCTCCCTGATCAACTTTTCCAGTACAATCAGGAACAATACGAGGATGGCAATCACTACCACTTCTATTTAAGATTATTCTGCAATTGCAATGCATGCAATTAAACCTGAAAACAAGATGCTGTGGAGGAGGAAGAAAAACAGCCAGCAACTATAGATGTTATGGTTGCTTACCTGTGAAAGACATTGGGAAAAGGAGATTTATCTGAAAAAGGATTAGAACGCTGACAGCCCAGTTAGTATTCAGCTGCTATGTCATGGAAAGTCTGTATAAACTCAGTATGTGCTGATTGGTTGGTTCTCAGACTGTATCACTAGTTAAGTATTTTGAATTGTGTCTGCTAGTAAGATATGTCATTTGGAAGGCTGGGAATAAAATAATAGATAAATAAGTGGCAATAAAATAATAGATAAATAAGCAGCTTTCCTACTTACCAATTATGACCAGTTAAACAATATAAGGGCAAAAATAAAGTGAAACAAATATATATATATACATATGTGTGTATATATATATATATATAATGGCAAGATGCTTCTATTCACAGTAATTAAAAGATAAAGTATCTAGGAACAAACTAGACAAAAAATATGCAAAAGCTTTTTAATAAAACTAATAAACTTTACTGATAGTTATATAAGAAAATCTGAATACTTGAATACAGAGAAGTTGTATTCCAATAGTAAGAAGACCTAATATTGTAAAGATTCTCTGCAAATTTAATCTGTAAATGTAACTCAATCCTCCCGAAAATCCAATGGAATTTTTTTTTTCGGAGCTTGATAAAATTCTGGTAGAATAAACATGCAAAAATATGAAGAATGATTCCTCTTTTAAAAGATGAATGATGAGTTGGCATTTTCCTAAGCAGATATCCAATGTGTTATAAAGCCACAATACTTAATTTGACATTAGTGCCAACTTAGACACATCAGTGAAATCAAGTAGAAAATCCAAAAGCAACCCTATGTATATTTAAGAATTTAGTGAATGATAAAGATGGCATTTCAAATCTGTGGGGAAAAGATAAATTATTCAATTAATAGCTGAAGAAAATATGGTGACTAGTTTTTATAATCTTGAAGTTGGGAAGGGCTTTCTAAATATGACACCACAGGGTGAAATTATAAAGGAAAACGAAGATACTTTTGCCCTCCAAAAAAAAAATTCTACTGACAAAAATTAAAGAACAAAGAATGAATTAGAAAACAATTTTTTTGAAAGGCCAGTATTTTCTTGTTCATTATTGTATGCCTAGATCCTGCAACAGTGCCTGCCACAGAGGAGGTTTGGGAATAAGTTGGTACATAAAGATTTCTCTTGAGTCAGTAAAGGAAAAAAGGAATGCCTCGATTTTTAAAATGAGCACAAGACATGAATCAAAAAGAAGAAACATGAGGATCAATAAAAAAGCTTATATATTTGAAATATCATCAATTTGTAATAAGATAAATACAAATGAAAATCACAGTTCACCATTTTTTGCCTATTACTATCTTTCTTATTATGCTGAAATAGCCAATATGTGGGAAAACAAGCACTCATAAGCTGTTGGTATGAAATTAAACATTTGTGCAATATAAGTCTTAGTCTCTAAAACTGCAGACTTTCAATTCCACTCTTAAGAATGTTTTCCAAGGGAATCACTAAACAAGCATGAAAAGATACAGTTACAAGGGTATTCATCAAGCATTGCTTACAAGAGTGAACTAGAAACAAATGTTCAAAAACAGGGAATTGGTTTCATAAACTCTGGTACACTTTTTCAATGGACTACCATGCAAGAAAGATAAGTAATGATGCAGATATGCATTAATTAACATCAAAAGGTTTTTATGATATGCTGTCAATTCAAAAAGCCAGTTACAAAGTAGCAGATATAAAAGTTATATCTGTAAGCATAGAAAAAAATGGAGGATAAATTTTAAGAGTGATATTTATCATGGTAGTTTTATTTTCTTTTTAATTATCTTTGATATGTTCTAATTATTTTCACTACAATGTGCTACTTCTATAAAAAAGGTAGTGATTTTTAAAAACAATAGAAAAGTAATACTTAATACTCTAGAAAGAAATCTTTTGGTGTCTTCATTGATGCTTTTGTCTTCTGAGCTTACTATTTTATTTTGAATGGCTTATTTTCAATAGATCTTTATATAATAATTTGCAAGTATTTCCTAAAAGGTAACATTTAAAAATTTTTAAATGGCAACCTTTAAGTTATCCTCCATCCTCCACCACCATGTTCAGCTACTACCTCCCACCCACTTTATCCATTATCCTGCCTTATTTTATAAATTTTTTTCATAACTTTTTGTGTAAAATCTTGTCATTTACATATTTGCCTACTTGTTTATTATTCATTTTTCTCTACTAGGATGTAATCTCCTTGAGAGCAGGGACTTAAATTGTTTGTGTTCACAGCTATATCCCATGATCCAGAGCTGTGACTGGTATATAGTAGATAAATACATGTTGAATAAATGGCTTAGTGGATGAATTCATTTTGGAAGAGTTGGTTCACTTTGCATGGCTGTGCAAAAGATTCATTGCCTCTTGAGAACTTTTTGGAATTAGATCTGCTAATTTCTTCAGTTCAGCAGTGAGGCCGATCTTCCAAGCAGCAATGTATGATAGAAATCATTCAAGTCTTAGAGCTTAGAAGAAGTCAGGAGACCTGCACTCCAGTTCTGATCTCACCACAAACAAGCTTCCTAAACAAATCTGTTTTGCTCTCCTAGCTGCACACCACTGGCCATAATTGAAAGCCAGAAATGGGCAAGAGACTGCTGCCCCTAGTCCTTCCACATGCTGTTTTACCATGTCAACAGGGTCCACGTGCTCTCCTGTGTACCCTCACCCTCTCTGGCTTCACTCTACCAGTTGACAATCAGGCTGCTCAAGCTTCTGAGATGGTTAATTTATGTGTCGACTTGACTGGGCTACAGGCTACCCAGATGGCTGGTAAAACATTATTTTTGGACATGTCTGTGAGGGTGTTTCTAGAAGAAACTGGCATTTGAATTGGGAGACTGAGTAAAGAAAATCACCCTTACCAATGTGAGCAGCCATCATCCAATTGTTGAGGACCTGAATAGAACAAAAAGGCAGAGGAAAGCAAATTCACTCTCTTCTTAAGCTGAGATGTCCATCTTCTCCTCCCTTCAGTCACTAGAACCACTGGTTCTCAAGTCTTCAGACATGAACCGAATTATACCACTGACTTTCCTGGCTCTCCAGCTTGCAGATGGCAGACTGTGAGATTTCTCAGCCTCCAAAATCATGAGTGTCAATTCCCATAATCAATCTTCTATTGATTTCATTTACCTGGAGAACCCTGGCTAACACAGCCTGTATAGGTTGCATCTAGCCATCTCCCGGGGACACAGGTTGCTATCCTTGCACTTATGATCTTCCTCACTTGCCTCTCGTGGAAACCCACATTCAAGGCAGTAACCAAAAAATTCACATAGATTTCCCTACTTTGCCTGCTTACTCATAAGATCAAAACAATTCTGTTGTCTGAGAAACAGGAACCCTGGAGCAGAATCATTGTCAACTTGTGATTTATAAAACTTGGATGACAAAAATATGTTAGATAATTACAAGGCATATTTACCAATCACCTATGTGTGCCCCAAGAATAAAGTTACTAAAAGAATAACAATGCTTTCTAATACATAATAATGTAATGAATAATAGATGTCATCAATAACTATCCATCCAACTCCTTAAATATCATCAGCCCAATGGAAAGCACAAAAAGTTGGACCCACTTCTAGTTTGGTGGGCTCAAGATCTAAATTGTAAATGTGAGATATTACTATCTGAACCTCCCAGGACAGCCTTGGCACTGGGAGAAATGGTACTGCAATCTTCAATTTAATCCTCTCCTATTTTTTTCCAGATATATAAAACACAGCTGTGGAAAGGTGCTCCTGGCAGGAAGCTGGCACGCAACTTCTCAGGCTGGGAGCAAATATCTGAATCAAATAGGAAGGAAAAAAATCCAAGGGATACATTTGTTCAAGTTTTAGAGATGGGAAAAAATGCAAAATGCAAAAGAGTTGAAACTCAGGTCTAGAGAGCATAGAGTGATGTCAGGAAATAGATAATTATCCAAATAACCCAAGTTCCAAGTCTCTGCTTTTTCTTTAATTTTACAACTAACACAGGCCAACACTGATTTCCTCTTATGTATGGAGTCAGTGATCACATCAAAGTCGGCCTATTTGAAGATGTTGCATAAAAAACTTTTAATACCAAGCATAGGTTTGACTTTCCAGAATCAGGTTTTAAAAGCCTTTGGCACTTAAATAAAACATCTTCATTTTGCAACAGACTAGCCCTTTTCTTTCTTTCTTTTTGGGGAGAAGGGGTAAGGGGGATGAGATTGCATAGAATACTATGTGGTTTTCATAATTTAAAAACATATTTTAAAGATGTATTTAAAGGATTTTAGGAAAGACATTAGAGGTATTTATGGGACATCTGAGGCTACCCTGGGCTGGAGGGAAAGCAAATGACTTGAGACTGGAAGACTTAAGCATTCACTGGGCTCAAAGGACACCAATCATCTCTGTTCTATAGGAGAAATCACAAACTAGGCTCTACTACTCAGGAAATAGCAATTGGATCAACTTAAAAGAGAAGGCAGTCTTTGAAACATGCAAAGATTGCACTTCAGCCTCTGGCTAGTTGGAAGAGAGGTTGGAGAGCTACAGGCAGTGATAGCATCCTCCACTCGGGCCACACAGCCAGACAGCACCACAACCACTCAGCATCATCGTGCCGTACCCCGTGGTTCCCAAGGCCCTTAAGTAGACATTATTTCATCCGATCTTCACATGTATTCTTTGAGAAGAGCAGGCAAAAGCTAGCTTCTCTGGAATGTTGCACCTGCTTAGCAAGTGCACAGTCAATGTCTTCAAATAAGCCAAATCAGTCAGCAGCATGGGCTGGAGTAAGGGTTGAGACTGGAAAGGCTCTGAATTTGAAGACTCTTGTGAGCATATGAATGTTGTGTATATACACTTCTGCAGCTTCCGCTGCACCCATAGTAGTATTTTACAGAATAGGCAATTAATTGCTGCTCTGCTATTAATAACTAGTAATATTTATTGAGCAATTATAATTTGCCATGCAATTCTGTAAGCATATCACATGTATTACCTTATTTTATTCTCATGATTACCCTAAAGGACAAAAAATATACATTGAATGAATGGCCAAACTTGAGTCAATGAAACAACACTTGGTGATACTACTCTCTCCCTTCACATTAACAGCATGACCTTCCTTCGACTCCTATTGGGAAGTATCTGGATGCTAGAAAAGAAAGGGAATGAAAGTTCACTCTGACAACAGCACAAAAATTGGACTCTTGGCAAACAGAACTCTTGAAACTGGATGCCACGACTCAGATGAGAAACGATGAAGATCTAAACTGAGGTTGTGATAATGGAGTTGAAAAGGAGAAAAGTGCTCGGGTCAACTGGCCCTGTGATGGGTTGGATGGAAACAGGGAAGAGAAGGAAGCAACTGTGAGGAACTAGAGGGAATGTAAAGCCATTAAGAAAAATGAAGAAAGCTGGTGTTTGGGGGGATGAGGATATCGATTTCCATTTTGGATGAGTTGAATTTGAAGCATCTGCTGGGCATCCAGATGCTAATGTCCATTTCAGTAACAGATATTTTAGTCTGAAATCTCAGGATTGAGATCTGGGATGGAAACCATGAGCTTCCGTCAGTCCGACTTGGGAATCCTCCACAGAGAGAGAGTAGGGAAGACAAGGAAATGCTCAAGACCACCCAAGCTACACAGTGTGGACTTCATTCTATAGGCATAGAGCCACTTCCATCTGTTTTCCAGGTTTCTCCCACCTGGAGGACCTCACTGCTGTTTGCAAGGTCTTCCCCAGTTCTCTCCCTCCTCAGCCAATGTCCTGGGTGGTTGCCACCGTGCCTTAAACTAACTCTGTTCTTGCTCAGGGTTTTGTTCCTCCTTGTCTCTTCCTCTTTATCACATGAAACATAAGCTCCCCATTGCCTTTGCAGGCTGCTGGTGGGACTGTGCAGTTTTCCACCAGAAAACTAGTCCCCAACTCCAGTCCAGCTCCCACCCCTTCACTGGGTTGACAGTGGCATTCCAACCACTGCCCCTGCCACTCTGCCCCAGGTTCAGAAAGAACAGCGACTCCTCGACCAGGCAGAACTGAAGAGTGCCATCCCCCGGCCCTCTGTGCTCTGTCTCGCACACCCACATTTGCATTCGTTCTCAGCTTGTTTCCACTCTGCCAGTTTTGTTTGCATGTCTGGCACTCGGGGTGGCTCCCAGGGCTTTTTGCAGCCCTCTTCTTTCACCCAGAAGGAAGGTGGACCACTCTGACTCCAACATGCTGCGGAATGCCAACTGGCAGGTGGCCGGGGTGAAGGGAGGGTGATGACACTGCAGGGCACTCCCAGCAGGCAGGGAATCGGGGCACCAGATTGGAACCCACAGTTGCAGCTTCAAACCGTCAACAACAGCCAGAATCCTGGATGCTGAACCCTCCTGTCATTCCCCACAATCTTGGAATCTTCTCAGAGTGGCTTGAATACTAATGTAAAGGAAATTCTCAGAAGCCACATTCAGTCTAGGAATCAGAGAGCTGAAATAGTATCTCATCCTCTTCTACATGTGTGCAACGTAACATATTCACTCCCCAAACCGGTCTTAATCTCTTCAAAGATGGGGGAGCGAGCAATTGCTAGACATATGCCATAACCAGCGCTCTTCCTCTAGACACCTCCCAGCTCTGCTTTGCTGTTTCTCCTGTTATGGGGTACAGGGTCCCCCACAGCTTGTACAGTGTTACTGCAGAGGGCCTTCTCTGGCCACTGGTGTCCACAGGATGTCCACAAGAGACTGCACGGAGACCATCTGCATCCAAGCTCAGAACTAAGCCTGGATGAGCTCCTGGATGAGCTTCTCTGCAACTCTTACTCCCATTCTCAGAAACTCATCTTCTCCTCTCTTGAGAAAAGAAAATTTCTCCCCTCCCTGTACCCACCACCCTCCAACATCCACACAATGCCTCTGGTTTTTCCTTCTCACAGCCACACCACAGCAGCTCCCATTTCTACTTCATTTAAGCAGATCTCACCACGCCCCGTGGGCAACCTTGTGACCAAAGGGCAATAGCTCATTTGCTTTAGGATGTGCTTGGCTATTTCGTGTTAGCCTCTCCATACCTGCTCTCTACCCTTTTCTGCCCTGCTCTGTGTCTTGGGAAGCCAGCTCCTGAGGACCATATCAGTGGGGTTCCCTTGTCTGCCGACAAAGAGAGTTTGGCCAATGGGAGGTCCCAGCAGGAGATCAGAGGGCAGGAGGAAAGCGAGGTCAGAGAATTTACTGTCCCAGCTCCATTCCTACCAAGCACTGCAAGTTGGATGCATCCCTCTATGTTGGTTACAGGTCATTTTAGAAGGCTTTCTCTTTACAGCCACTGTTTCTGAGCTCCCCAGAGCTTCTCCTCC
Organism: Lepilemur ruficaudatus; assembly: GCA_963574885.1. NCBI lineage: Eukaryota > Metazoa > Chordata > Mammalia > Primates > Lepilemuridae > Lepilemur > Lepilemur ruficaudatus. The sequence continues at coordinate 58,335 of CAUYRT010005417.1, forward strand.
ACTTGCCCCTTCAGGTCAAGGGGTAGCAATGGCTCCCTGCTGTTGCTAGCCCCAGGGTACTACAATAGCCCTCCTTGGCTTTCTGGAACCCTTCCCACACCCTTATAAATCTTTCCTCAATTAAACTCTCCTCAAATGTGTAGTGTGAGTGTGCCATCTCTCTCCTGCCAGGACACTGATGATACAGGAGACTTTTACTACACTATGATGGAAGGTTTTTGCTAATTTAACTCAATGTAATTTAACAAATATCAACAGAATGCCTATTCTGCGTCAGGTCATATTCTATGCACTGGGATTACAGCAGCGAACAAAAGGGAAAAATTCCTGCCTTCATTGAGATTAAACACTAATGGGGAGGATAGATAATAATTTTTGAAATAAGCAAACTATATCATATGTTAACAGGTGATAAGTGCTTTGAAGAAGAAATAAAGCAGGGAAAGGGAACCGGGAAAGCCAGGGGCTGGGAGTCATGCAATTTTATATAGGGTGGCCAAATACGGTCTGAAAGAGAATAGATATGAATGAGAATGCAGTAAGGGCACAATGAAGCATAGTAGGTACATGGAATGCTGCCCTCAAGGAGTTTACACCCAATATAAGAAGGCAAGATGGACACAAAGGAAATTACACATTGCACAGGATAATTCAAGAGATGTCAAAATGGCAGTAGATGATTAAAATGATGGCAATATATATATATATGACAGTAAGTTCTCCCATCGTCATAGGTTGGATTTTCTGCAAAGCAGACTGAAATGGAGCTTAGTTTGTGGGGTGTTTATTAGGGAGTACTGTGGGCATCCACATCTGTAGAAAGAAGGAGAAGGAAGCAGGCTTGAGTGCAAGGAGAAGCCAAAATGTAATGTAGGCATGAAAGCCTCAGTCAAACATTCAGAGAGCCCTAGAGCTGAACCCATTGGACTGAGCCTTTATACCCTCACTTTGATTAGTCATGGATATGGGCCACCACCTGGAAGGGCATAGCCTTAGGCTAGTCAGTTCTCTGAAGCTAAGACAATCCCCACAAGAAATGAGAGCTAAAGGCTCTCTGTTGACAGCACTATCAGTAGCTGGGGCAAAAAGGTCTTTGTTGAAGGAGGATCTGAATAGTACATGTCTATGTCCACCCACTCATGTACTAAAAATACCTGAAAATGAGATTGTTGAACCACTATCTGTGTATCATTAAAGAATCATAGTTACTGGAGATGTGCAAATATAAATCTTGGTTTTGGTTCTGCATAGTACAGATCTATGATCTTGAGGTTGATCTTGGGGAAGATTCTAGAATGAATTGTTGAAGTGATGGTTTGTGGTCTCTTAGAAAATGCCAAAAATCTAAGACCCAAGTTCTCCAAGAACAAGTCCTACCAAATTAATCTCTCTTCCTTTGATAGTATTATTAAATTAGCTCATCAAGTGATTTGATAGGCAGAGTATGTCTAGATTTCAGAGAGATTATTACGATACTTTTGTCAAAATGGTATACTAGACAACACGCCTGCCATATCAATCTCCCCTTCTACTTTCATCAGCTTAATCAGCTCTAAATGATTCTACTCCCTCTGCCCCTCACCAATGGTTGACAGGACAGGTTTGACAAAGGGAAACCAATCTACCATTAAGCCAACAATTAATCAGATTCTTTCCTTCCAGGATTTAAATAGAAGGAAAGAAAGGGAGGAATGAAGGGGGGATGGAAGGGAGGGAGGGAGAGAGAGAGAGAGAAGAAAGAAAGAAAGAAAGAAAGAAAGAAAGAAAGAAAGAAAGAGAAAGAAAGAAAAAGAAAAAAGACAGGGAGGGAGGGAGGGAGGAAGGAAGGAAGGACTTGTTTTTTGTTACATGGATGAATTGTATCATGCTGAAGTCAGGGCATTCAATATAACCATCACCTGAATAGTGTACATTATAGCTGGTAGATATTTACCCCTTATCCCACTCATACCCTCCCATTTCTTAGTTTTCAATGTCCATTATACTGCTTTATGATAATATATCCCTTGTTTAGCTTCCACATATAAGTGAGAAGCTATGGTATTTGTTTTTCCATTCCTGAGGTACTTCAATTAGAATAACTATCTCCAGTTCCATCCAAGTTACTGCAAAAGGCATTCTTTCATTCTTTTTTATGGTTGAGTAGAACTCTGTGGTGTGTGTATATGTGTGTGTGTGTAAACACATTGCCTTTTCTTTATTCATCAGTTGATGGGCACTTAGATTGATTCCATATCTTCTCAATTGTGAATTGTGCTGCAATAACCTTTTGGGTGCATGTGTCTTTTTGATAAAACAACTTCTTTTCCTTTGGGTAGATATCCAGTAATGGGATTGTTGGATTGAAAGGTAGGTCTGCTTTTAGTTCTTTGAGGAATCTCCACATTGTTTTCCATAGCAGTTAGTTATACTAGTTTACATTCCTACCAACAATATATAAGCATTTTCTTTTCATCACATCCATGCCACTTCTATTTTTTTTTTTTTGACTTTTTATTTTTATTTCAGGAATTATGAGGGTACAAATATTTTGGTTACATTTTATGACTTTGCCTCACCCAAGTGAGGATTAGAGGCATGCACTTCCCCTCTACAATGCTCACCGCATCAATTGGTTGTGAGTTTACCCACCTCCAGCCCCCTAATCACTGGAGAATATTACTACCATGTGAGCACCATAGTGTTGATCAGTTAGTGCCAATCTGATGGCGAGTACATGTGGAGCCTATTCTTCCATTCTTGTGATACCTCACTTCGGAAGATGGGCTCAAGCTCTATCCAGGAAAATATAAGAGGTGCTAGATCACTGTCATTTCTTATAATTGAGTAATATTCCATTGTATACATATACCAAATTTTAATAATCCACCCATGAATTGATGGGCACTTAGGTTGTTTCCACATCCTTGCAATAGTGAATTGTGCTGCCATAAACATTTAGGTACAGATGTCTTTACTATAGAATGTCTTATGTTCTTTTGGGTAGATGCCTAATAATGCTATTGCTGGATCGAATGGTATTTCTATTTTTAGCTCTTTGAGGTATCTCCAAATTCTTTTCCACAGAGGTTGCACTAATTTGCAGTCCCACCAGCAGTGTAAGAGTGTTCCTGTCTCTCTGCATCCTCACCAACATTTGTTGTTTTGGGATTTTTTGATAGAGGCCAATCTCGCTGGTGTTAGGTGATATCT
>CAUYRT010005418.1:0-22618 GCA_963574885.1 Lepilemur ruficaudatus
ATAAATGAGAATGTAATATTTGATCTTCCATTCCTGAGTTGCTTCACTTAGAATAATGCCCTCTACTTTCATTCAAGTTGCTGCAAAAGACATTACTTCATTCTTTTTATGGCTGAGTAGTATTCCATGGTGTGTGTGTGTGTGTGTGTGTGTTTATGTGTGTGTGCATATGTATGTGCATGTGTGTATATATATACACATACATATATATATACATACACACAGATGTGTGTATATACACATATAATTTTCATTATCCATTTATCTGTTGGTAGACACTTAGGTCTTTGCTATCGTGAATTGTGCTGTGATAAATGTACAAATGCAGATACCTTTTTGATGTGATAACTTCTTTTTGCTTGGATAGATATCTAGTAGTGGTATTGCTGTATTGAATGGTATATCTACTTTTACTTCTCTGAGAAATCTCCACATTGTTTTTCATAGCAGTTGTACTAATTTACATGCCCACCAACAGTATATAAGCTTTCTCTTTTCACTGCCTCTGTACCAGCATCTCTTAAGCATCTTTAGAACAGGTCATAATATGTCTTAGAAGCTTAGTATATGGTTTTTGAATGTTGGAAGGATAGTGAGGAAATTATAAAAGATTGAGAGATTTAAATACATCAAAATTGAAGGCTATAATATATGATATCATACAGTAGAAAAATTAAGGTCAAATTAAAAAAATGGGAAAACAATTTTATAAGTTAATATCATAAGTAAATCACTGATAAATAAATTTGTTACATTCAATCACTGAGAAATAATTGTCATCACATAAAAAAGAATATAGGCTATGATAAATACTTTAATAAAGACAACCATTTGTATTCAATAAACATAAATTTAAAAGTACTTGTATACTATTGATATTCAATGATGCAACCATGAGAAACAAATTATTACTTCTTACATGTTCAAAGACATAAAAATTATTTTTCCTAATATTAATGAGGGTATGTGGAAAAATTGATATTCTTTAAAATTTGCAGTTGAAAGTATAAAATGGCATAACATTTTGTAAGGGAAACTTGGTAATTTATATCAATCATCTTATAATTTTTCAAATTATATACTAAAATTTAATTTTTAAGAATTTAAATAAACAGTTCTTATACAAATATTTGGCCATAGAACATGGTTTTTTTTTTTGGCAATAAGAATTGTGAAGTATGAAGGAAAAGTTAAGAATCCAAAATAAAGTATTGCTTAAATAAATTATGATGCATCAGTGTGAAGAAAAACTATGCAGTAAAGGCATTTTGATGTAAACAATTATTTGATTACATGTATCCACCCACAACAAGACTCTTAGATATTTCTACATAGAATCAAATTCAATTTTGCTTACATTACCCATGTGTTTTAAAGAATCTCATTAAGCTAATAGTATTCTTAGTTTGATTTCCATAGATAGAGGATCTGCTACTATATATTAGTCCGAGTTTTATTTTTTATTTTATCTTGGTTAAAGGTAAACAGAATAATGTAAAGATGAGTACTATAACAAAGAAAAATTGTATAGTTACAATCACAATACCCTGTATTATAATAAATACCTCTTCTAAAATTTAATAGACAAGGCAAGGAGAAACAAAGCTACAGAAAATATCTAAGTGATGCCATTAACTAATAATGCTCCTTAACATTTATTGAAAAATGGCCATTAATATTGAGCCAACAGACATATAAAACCTGACACCAAAAGATTAGTAGATACATATTACTTTCATGCTATTTTATTGATTTCTGCTCTTTTCCTCATTGTTTCCTTTTGTCACTATCTTGGGTTTATTCTAATGTATATTCTCAATTCTTAATTGGATACTTCCTTAATTTCAATCACATTTTTCTTAAAAAAATGAAACTTGTATACTAATGCTGGATTATGAACTGATGTACCTACTTCGGAGAATAATTTGCAATGTTGAATAATATTTTAGCTGCACATGTTATAAGACTTGGCACTTCTGCTTAATCCTAGGAACATATTGCAGGGAAACTTACACATGTGCACAAGAACATATACTCAAGGATATTTATTGTAATTTTGTTTATAATAGAGAAAAGTAAGAAAAAAGCCCCAATATACATCAAAAAGAAAATGGCTAAATATACTGTATATTCATCAGGTATTAGAAAACAAATTACTGATCTAGATTGTCATGTGTAGTTTTTAAACATGGGGAAAGAGTAAACAAAGTGTTCAGTGAAAAATACAAATTGTAAAAAGATGTGTAGTATGATAAGATATTATGCAATTCATATATATTGACACAACTATATATAATAAATGCATATAAAATATATGTGCTATATTTAACACATTATGTGTATGTGCTCATACTTGTGTAATAAAACTATAAAAACATGTTTTAGGATGATATGCCCCCAAATTTAGGATAGTTATCATAAAAAAGCAAGAAATAAAGGAAAAAGGTTAGGAAGACTAGCAGAGGGGATTTAATATTTATCTGTAACAGTGTATCATAATGTCATTATTCTAAATAATCAAAATTTAAGATGCAAAATGTTAAGAATTAACCAAATTGAATGTTAGGATCATGAATATTTGTTATATTATTCTCTATTTATTTAGACTTCAAACTTTTCATAAGTTAAACAGCAGATCACTAAACATCGCCTTATCCTCTCACATTCTCCTTGTGTTCCAACAACCTACTTGTGTACCCTTTTTGTCACTTCCGTGTCTTTTCATTATTGTGTCTTGTCTTCCAAGTTAGATTGAAAGCACTCTGAGCTCATAAGCAATGTTAAAGAATATCTATATCCTAAACGAGGCAATAAAAAGTTTTGGATAAACATAACATAAAAATACTGCTTTCTTAGCAGTCATTTTTTTGTGTCGTTCAACTACTGACTATAACTCCTTAGACAACAGAAAAAAATAACTACTTAAATAAGACATCATCATGATAAAGAACTGAGATACATAAAAATACTTATTTTTGAGCCTAATACATTTTGCATTAATTGTTACACAGTACTCTTAGAAGAGGAAGAATAGTTTTAAGCACAATCCTCTTTTCTAGATCTGTAGAACAGATGCCAAACACCTGTACAAAAATTGTACAATTTAGTCTTTCTTGCAAACATTGCTATATATTTTATTAAGGTGTAGATACAAAAATATCTATAAATATGACATCCATTTAGACACAAAAAGCTAGATCATTTCGTCGGGGGGGGTGCGCTGGGAGGCCTCTTAAGTAACTCTTATAGTGAGAATAAGGAAAAATTCAAGCTGGAACCATCATGAGTAGGGCACTAACAGTTTCCTAAGGATAGAAACATTTCGGGAAATGTGAACCATATGGAATAGAAATGTGGTATCAGAGACTCTGAAACAGTTTCTTTCTTTGTTTCCATTCTTTAATGTTTCTTCCTCATGCAGCCACGGAACTTCAGGGTGTGAGCTTTATTTCCATACTAAAAAGAAAACTTCTGCTTATTAAAAGTAGTCAGTATTCCTCTAGGTATTACTTTTTTACTTCTCTTTGCTTATGGATTTTTGGCTCACCTCTCAAAGAATTTTAATGTTTTCTGACAATACCTTTGGTTATGTTCCTTTTAGAAATATTAAGCAAAACTCTTTTTCCCTTTCTCCCTTTAATCGCTTTTCTCTCTCACTCTGAGTTATGAGCTTTATCCTCTTCTGCCTGAAACTTTCCAGTGCTTTAATGATTGTAAATCAAAGGATATTAGCCATTCGGGAACGAAACTTTAAATGAGATTTGAGTCTTAAGGGAATTGTGATTTTTTTTTTTTTGCTAACAATTAAAGCAAATTCTTTTCCAATTTTGTGCCATGAAATTTGTCTAACTGAGACATGCAATGTGACTTTTAAAACACATCTCACCGATGGGAAAGTATTTTGGCTTTATGCTTGTGTAAGACTTAAGCTTTATTTCTGAACTTTAAAGATTCATTAAAAATACTCTGAAACTTGTATTTTTCTTTAAATAACTTAAGAAAAAAGTTTAGGGGATCCTTTATGCTAAACAGGGTATCAATGTAAATTCTAATGTAGTAACTTTAATATACTTGAATATTCTTGAAACTATTGTTTATTGTTATACCTGAGGAATATCAAAAGCCTTTTTATTGAGAAAAATATTTTCTACCATTTGCGATAGTTGTGTTAACTCAACACAGTTTACAATGATTTTTAATTAGGATAATTTTATATTTGAGAATTATATCTGAGTGAAAATGCAAAATGATTATTCAAACAGTAAGACTTTCAGAAATAACACATTAATTGTAGGCACCCATTAAGATGATTTCAGCTGTGAGTAAATTAAAAACTCTAATGCAAATTGACTTAAACAGTATTTTTCTGATAAAGTAAAAATTCAAATATAGATTGAACTCCAATGGTGATATGAATCTATCTTGGAGATTCCAAGAATTTAGTTTCTTTCATATTCACTCAGTAAATATTAACTTCACCCTGGCTAGTATCTCCAGGGTTGCAAGAGATGTTTTGTTTATATTTACCATGAAGAAGGTAGGAAAACCTCTCCCAAAGAAGTGTAAAATAGTATTTCTCTTCACTATGATTGGCCCAGCTTAGGTCACATGCCCAAATTGGGCCAGAAACAATCATCAGAGACAGAGGTGGATTTAATGTAAAGATAACTGAAGCTCTAGGCCATCATTTGCATGAACTTTTTCCTAGGCCTGGAGAGAGTTTCTTAATAATGCATTCACATGATCGTATTTTCTTTCTTTCTTTTTGGTAAAATTTGCAAAATAAGTTACTTTAACCTCAATTGGTTGAAACCTCTCTGTCTTTGAACTTTAACTTATGCTTTCCTATACTGTCCTTCATTTCAGGTGGTCAAGCAGCTTTGAATATATGAGGGAGGGGATCTTATCAACGAGAGTGTTCATAGGGGGTTCATGTAGTTTTGAGCTAATGGGACATATTTATGTGGCTTGCAGTCACTTTCACCTTTGGTTCATATAGTTAACTTTTTGTGAGTAACTTCTGGTTTACTGCACACTGTGTTTAGGTTGAATAATGATATGAACATATCATTATGTTCATATTGTTCATCATATGAACAATGCCATATGTCTGGCATTGGAAGGATGTGAATAGAGGTGAAAAAATGATTCAAAATGTAAAAAAGAAATTAGTCTATGGAATATTATTTTAATATCAGATGAGTAAAAATGTTAATTGAGAATTCGGTTCTCATCTATAATTTACTAAAATGGAAGATTATTTTTATTTAGAATATATTTCATATAGTAGACTATGCAAGTATTAACAAATTATACATTTTTCCTTTTTCAGTGGGAATTACATGAAACAAATTCCCTCCATTTGTAGGATATAGGCCTGTAGCAGAACTAAAAACAAGTGATTATCAATGATAAAAACAAAATTTGTTTTTAATTTTGCTAGATGAATTACTAAAGTATCTATTCTCTCTATAGGAATTGATACTATAAAAGTAATGTAAGAAGTGATAATCAAGGGTTATGCATTTTGTAAAGGAGGAAAATGGAGATGAATTGTTTGTAGCTCATTTAAATTGTATTATTTTTCTGGATTTTGTTGTGTCTATGGCATTTTTAGCCAGCTTTAAAATTTTCTTAATTTGCTGTTATTAATTTTCTTTTTTCAATAAATATTTAATCACATCTATTTATAGTTAATATTATTTTTCTTAAAAAGAGCCCCCCCCCCAATTTTACAGGCTTCTGAGCCCAGAAAGCCTTGCTCCATCTGACCAAGGGACTATCATGTATAGTTTGTCTACATAGACCAATCAGGATTCCTCTTTGAAGACAAAAATAGGGTAGATTACTAGACATGATTTGCATTCTTCTAGGACTGGGGGAAATAGAGTTTGAGTAACCTAGCAAGATGTTCTAAGTCAGGATAAATGAAGTTACATAGATTAAAATAAAAGTTAATTTGAAGTGTTAAAAAATATTAGTAAAGTATATGAAGAGAAGAATCGTCTATGTGTGTGCAACAGCAGAGCAGACCCTATGGACTTCATGGCCACATTTATGGTCTTTTCTTTCCTGTAGATAAACATATCATCAATGAGAAATGTATGATACGTAAGTGTGAATTTATGAAATAAATAAAGGGAATCATTCAGTCAATGATCTAAATATTTTGCTTTAAAATGGATGCACATCAAGATAATTGATAGAGATCTCTTTTCTCTGTCAAAACACGTGGCTATTGCAGATAGAATAATTCTTGATGTGTTTATTGACTTAGACAAAGTGCGGTGAAGGGAGAGCGAAAAGGCTACTGTAATAATCTGGAATAAGCAGCAGCTGATCTGGTACCACCTTAGGCCTAAGGGGATCAAGAGATAGCATGGTCTTTAGAAGCCAGAGGGAGAGAGTAGGATGCCTAGGCCTTTTGAGTGAGTTTTGATTAAAGGATTAGCTAGCATGAGGTCACTTTGAAAAGGGAAGAGGATGCCAGGAAACACCCTGACCTTATTCCTGCGAGCTTTCTCCACTGGTTGAACTCAACTGAAACCTGAATGTGTGAGAAATCATGGATGTGATTCATACAGATCAAACTCCTGAGAGAGAAAAAAGAATGGATAACAGATATGGAGGAGCAAAGTGCCAAAGGAGACTAATGAATAAATGAGGCCAAGACAATGTACATTTAACTATGTATGTGAAAAAAATCAGAGAATTAGAGGTGAAAAAAGTAAATTTGTTGTATCCTTGAGTGACATGGATAATGGGTGCTCATACATATTCAATTATCCATAGAACAGAGTTATTTTTCTGAGTTAGGCCACCAGCTCCTAAAAAGTATCTATCATTATTCAGATTCCTCTCCCAGTCATTATTCCTGATGTGATTGTTTTTTTCCACTGATATTTCCAATATTCAAATAATTATATTTGAAGACTCTACACAATTCACTTTATAATAACACTCATAACATAATAGAAAATATAAGAAAATCTTTTTGAAGAGAAAATGATAGTTCTGTTACTTCTTACAGCTTTCCTCTGTTCAGCTCATTAAAGAGATAATACAAGAAGTATACTATAATTTGAATTTATAGTTATTAAAAGGAATTTATAATTAAACTATTCCACTCACATGTGCTATAAAATATAACATTTTTGAGAAATTTTCAACATAGTTATTTGATTCTTTCCAAATGAAAAGCTCTATCTAGATTCTAAGGTGAGATTTCACATTCCCCCCAAAAAGAGAAATCCCCACTGAGCTTCATTTCACTTTATCCAACAGTAATTAAGGAGTTTCAGATTTTAAAATAAATGAGATTTCGGCTAAACACACAGGTTTCATATATGTATATGAATATATGTATATACACGCATACATATTAAGAATGTGTATATATCTATATCTATTAATATTTATCTATATGGTGGGAGTAATTACTCATCTTAGAGAATCAGATGGACTGCTTTCCATATTTTCTCATGAGTTCTTATTGGAAGAAAGCTTTTTCAAAAGAAATAAAAATAAAATCGTTTATTAATTATTACTGAATTGCTTTTTCATACAGCTGTTTTCCCCACCATTGTTTCAGAGGGATTAAATTGTTTTAAGGATATTTCATCTTCAGGCTTGAGAGAAAATTGTAGCAAACAAATTCAGCCAGTATGAGAAATTTCCTTTCCTAGCTTTGTCACAAAAATACATGTAAAAGCTAAATTTTAGGTGCGTGAAAAGAAAGACATTCAAACTGCCGTTATGGCCCTACATAAATAAGTTCCCTCACTTTGTGCCACAGCAGAGCCTGGGATCACGTGACACCTTGTTTTTAAGATTTCTGGAAGATTTGCCATTATTGAAATGGATGCTCACCTCTCTGCCTTCATTCTTATTCTCTCCCTTTTCCTTTCCCTCTCTACTTTTTATTTACAAATATGTACTAAGCACTGGCTCAGGAATGGCTCTGGTTATATGATTGTGACAACATATAGATGATCTTTTACTTCCAAGCACTTCTATGTAGTGAGGATATGGACAGGTAAAGAGGTGGTATAATGAAACATGATAAATGCTATGGTACAAGAAGCTCACGGTACTAGAAGCTCAAATAATGGGCTCCTGACCTAGATCTGACTTCTTAGAAGAAATGATATCCCAGCTGAGGTCTGACTGATTAGCAACAATACGAATTACCTAAAAAGAGCCTACCAGATTATGGAAAGAGTTCCAGGTGGGGATCTGTATTAGCAAGAACAGATGTGTAAGGAAGCAGAGAATACATGGACTAGTTTAATTGCATCTTAAATTGCATCATTTCATTTTGCATTATCAAAGACAGCTTATTTGATTATTCTGTTTCCTGGAAACAGGCTGTGCTACATCTCTTGAAATCCATTTCATGGTCTTTAAAGCAATTTCTTTTTAGTCTAAAGAATGTGCCTTTACAAGCCTTCAGTCTGTAATAAACCAATTTTCTACCTTGGATGACCAATTATGGTTTGTCATTTTATAATGTTTACATTATTCAATAAGTCAAGGTAAAAGTATCAGTTATTAAGCTGGTTCTCATTTGAGTGTTGATACTACTATCACTCTGTCTTTGCTTTAAGCACGAATGGGATGACATCTTCAAGTTTCAGCATCTTTTAGGTTTGGGGTTGCTAGCACATGGTTTTCCTCCTAAGTGGACCCATATGAGCACTGAACCACATGGGCTGTAATAAAGCAGCTGGATTTAAGAGAAAACTGTTCCCCAAGGGAAAGACATGTTCAAATGGCATGTCCGATTCTCCAGCATGTGGTTATGTACACAACCTAAAGGTTAGACAGCAAATAATGTGTCTACACACACAGAGACACATTTTTACAGTAACACCTGGGATGTTGTTTGTGAGATATTCTACTGCACATGCTAACAATGTTTTCCTAAAAGTGAGTTCTCCATTTTGATTATGTACTTTTACAATTCTTCAAAATTATAAAGTTAATTACTAATAATTACAAAGTGTTTTCTGTATGTCAGGCATGAAATCATCTAATTTTTCAGAAACCCTGTAAAATTATAATTGTCATTTTATATATGAGAAAACTGAGAGCAAAGAGGCTGGGTACATTGTCGAACATCACAGAGCTAGATATAAACGCAAGCAGTTTGACTCAGTCTAAGATCTGTACTTTTTCCATGCACACTATATTGCCTCTCAGAGATGAAACAGAGTAAAGCAAGTGATTCTGATGACAGTCAAAATTGCAATCACGATACAGATGAAAAATTTTTAGATTATGGTGACTGAGAGTTGCTTAAATGAAATTAAGCCTGATGAATAATTAAAACACTAATTTGCCTTCTCTGTGTATCAGTATCATTTAATTGGAAGCTGTTTTTGTATCTTTTAAACTTTGTATCTTTTGTTACACTAAGCATTTAGTCCTCTGAAAATTTAAGTCTTTTATTTTTCTCTGTTAATAGAGCTTGGGGCATAGGTGACTCCACCTTTAAAGTACTCAGGAAGCTTGAGTGGCATCTAAATATAACCATCTGGTAAATGATTTTCTGGAATCCATTTATAGAATCAATTTAGAGCTGTGCATGCTATAATTTTGAAGTGTTTTCATTCCTGGAAAATGATAATTTTATTTTGGATATTTATGCATGAAATACTTTATGATTGTATGGTTCCATTAGTAAATGTGCTGCTTCCATCTTTGCAACATTAATCACAAAGATGCCTATCATCTTGGCTTTCTTATTATTCAATATTTATTATGATTATTGCTATTGATTCCATTAATGCAGCAGCATTCTATTTTTATATAATTTTTGAAACCCATTCAGAAAAATTAAGTTTAAAATATATCTGAGTAAAATTTACAAATACTTTTAAGTATTCCATTTGCTAGAGCAATATACATTTACTGAGACTTATTTGTGAATATTGCATTAGATGTTTTGACCATAATTAGAGCCAGTAAAATTAGTTCAGGCAAAGGGAGAAACTTGACTTTATTATTCTCACATCTAATTTTTCATGGCTTTGGATTGCCCCATTTGAGCCCATCATTGATCTCATACTGATTTTTGGATCTCAGCCCTGCATTTAAAGTTTACTCTCCTGTTTTGCTTAAGAGAATTTCTTCCCTTCTGCTCCATATTAAGGCTTACCACTTCTCTATCTATTCTGCACTCATTAACTTTCATATTAGAAAATTTTCAAATAATACAGATTGCTAATTGTTTAATGAAATCTGTCTCCCTATACCTTGCGTGGTAGCTCTGCAATTTAACAAGAGCTCTTGGAAATTAAAGTACTTTAATCTTTTAGGACAAATATTTAAATATGCTATATTGGCTAATATAGGAAGTATGACATAAAATTTGACTCCAGGTATTTCTATGGTATTCTTCCTATATTGATATTTATTTACAATTATATGATTATACCTGATAGAAAATATCGTATAAAGAATTTGAGGACCATGTAAAGCAAGGATGTAACAAGGCTGAGGGAGTGATACTTGCCTTGGACACAAAACTTAAGAAACACCAAAATACTCAGTAATCAAGATAAGGCACATATCGACATGTTTTTTTTAAAAAAATCATTATTAATGCAAGCACATCCATGAGGAACAACATATCAAACTTTCAAATAAATATAGCATCACTATTACTGACTTTTTCTATTGTCTGAGGCTCCATATAACATTGATGTCAAGCACTCACTGGACAGACTTACTACTTCCTAACATGCAAATATTTAAGTACTCATTATAAGTTAAAAACAAAAAACCTACCATTCAAAACGTTTTAACTTTTTTCACAAGCTATTGTAGAATTAAAAACAGGATGAGTAAGTCTAGAGATATAATGTATAGCATGATGGCTGTAGTTAATAATATTAAATTATATACTGGAAATTTGCTAAGAGAGTAGATATTTTTTCCTTTACCAAAATAAATAAATAGTAAGTAAGTATGTGAGGCCATGGATATGTTAATTTGTACTAATCATTTCAGTGTATACCTGTATATATTTCAAAATTTCACATTGTGTGCCTTAAATATACACAATTTTATTACACTTAATTAAAAACAAACACATAAAATGAAAACACTATAGTACTTTTCAGATCAAAATGGCAGAGTAAGTGCATGCATTCACCCCTATGGCTGTGGTGCCGCAATGACATGGAGCAAATGAATTAGAACAGACCCATGCAGGAGGATTATCAGAAGACAGTGCTTTTTGGGAGTAGAAAGCTGATGGAAATACGTGACAGTGTTGAAATAAGTTGGAGCAAGTAGATACAGGGCACTATAGAGGATCCCAGAAATCAGAAATTGGACTCTGAGTAGGCTGGGTTGAGAAGAGAGACCAAAACTAGATATACTGTATATGGAACAACTTTTGCTGTTTTCTGACCCAACAACTATGCGTAACCCTGTCCCCACACATGTGCATGGTACAGGGCAGCCAGAAATTTATTCCAAGGCCCCAAAACCCAAGGTACTTCTCCAAAGAAATCAATTTCAGTTTATATGATGTGCTTCTAAATTCCGGCAATGAGAGGGGTCTGAAGCCTGATTACAACTCATTTGCTCATCAATGGGGAGCTATTCTTCAAACAATTCTGCTTATTGAGACAGACCATCCAGCAGTAAAGAACCCACATGCAGGGGCCAGAGTACCAGAGGTTCAATGGGCTTATGAGAGTAATAATACATTTAAAAGTCTAAAAATTTCTCAATGTGTTGAATAAAATAAATTGCTGTTATTGTTATACATTCCCATTCCAGAATTAATTACTATTAATAGGGAAATAACCCTAATTGCATAACCATAGAGGAAGCACACTACCTTTCAACAAACTTGTTCTATAAAGGGACAGATAGTAAATATTTTCAGCTTTGTAGGTATTAAGTTCTCTGTTGCAATTATTCAACTGTTTCTATGGCATAAGAGAAGCCATCGGCAATACAGAAATGAATAGACATACCTTTGTACAAACAAGTCTTTATTATGAAAACAGACAAAGGGCCACCAGATTTAGCCCTGGGGCTATAATTCGATGACTCCTTTTGCATAATCAATGAACTGAATTTTTAAGTACAAAAGTACAACAAAGGATCACTAGACACATGAGGTATACAGGACATGGAGAAGAAACCCACCAAGATACTCCTGCAACGAAGGATTTGTGTTCCTAACATCTACGAAGGCTGTGGGCAGATATACTTTAGGTGTCAGCCTTCTCAGCCATCACCTCAGTTGCAGAGTGTCTTGCCTAGTTAATTATCAAATGATTTTTCTGCATCATAGTTTTTCCTCCATTGTTTTCTCAATATGTTGAATTACATTGATTTTTAAAATAACAAATAATCTTGAACATCTAAACTGAATCTTATTTGGTTGTCATATATGATTTTTTGTATATTTGTATATACTGCTAATTTGATTATTTTTAATTTTTAAATTTAAATTGTTTTATTTCAATATATTTAGGGAGTCCCAGTGTAGTTTTTGCTACATGGATATATAGTGATGAAGTTCTAGCTTTTAGTGTATCCATGAATTAGTTTGCAATTTTTTTTTATTTAGGATTTTCATATCTATATCCAGAAGGAGAGTACATTATTTCCATTTCATCTCATTTTCTGTTAGGATTTTATATTCTTTAGAATTTGATTGTTGGTTTCTATTCTGCTGTTATCAATTTTTTATTATTATTATTTGGTTAATTCTTATCTCCTTGCACGCTTGGTTGTCTTTGTTTGAATGTCGTTGTTTGTGGAAACTATTAGAAGCATTGGATAATATTAATATAATCTTCTTCCAGAGGAGAAATACACCTTTGTTTTACAGAGGCAGTTAAGAGTACTGCCAGATAACTTTTATTCAACCACGGACTGAGCTTCTTTAAGTTTGGGGTTTGGTTTTTCTGAGAATTGGTTTAATTCTATTTTATTCTTACTCCGGATGTGTAACCTTTTTAAAAGTCTAGTCTGTTCACCAGAACTCCACCTTATGGTTGGGATTTGATTTATGATTTCTATCCTATTGCTCCCATAAAATTGCTGAAATGTCAATACTACTATTATTTAATTTCATACCCTCTCAGCAGCAACTTTATATCATTAATTCCTTACAAAGAAGAAAGTTTTCTAAAGAAGATAGACTAATGGCCAACAAACATATGAAAAAAAATGATCAACACCTCTAATCATCAAGGAAATGCAAATCAAAACCACAATGAGATATCATCTAACTCCAGTGAGAATGGCTCTTATCAAAGAATCCCAAAACAACAGATGCTGGCATGGATATGGAGAGAAGGGAGCACTTATACATTGTTGGTGGGACTGCAAACTAGTACAACCTCTATGGTAAGCAGTATGGAGATAACTCAAAGAACTAAAAGTAGAAGTACCATTTGATCTAGCAATCTCAGTGTCCAGTTTCAGTCTGAAATGTCAGTTCTTGATGTGTTAATGGCCGAAGAATGACCAGTTCCACTATAGTAAGGCAAGCACAAAAATGAGGTTTATTGAGGAGAGAAAGATATAATTATAGAGCAAGAGCAAGATATAAGTTTACAGAGCATGATATATATGCCACAGATGGCAACCAGACCCATTGTGGCAGCAGGAAAAAAGAGTTTGGTTATGGTCTGGGTCTTGTTTTATGGTGTCCTGATAGGAAACTTCCCTTGGCTCAGATGTCACTAGGGAACCACTTTGGTTAGGCAGTTGGGAGCTGCATGACTTGAGTCTTATTGAGCATGTGGGTTCTAGGTCACTTTCCGGACTTTATAGTACCTATGCTGTTTGGCGGATGGGCTAGAGAGTCCTCTGCATTGTTTTGCAGCTGGCCCACCAGGTTCTGATTGGCAGATTAATAGGGTGTTCCTTCCTACCCCAGGTATGGCAGTTGCTTGACACAGGATTAAGGTAAGGCAGGACCAAGATGGGGACTGGGGCCACCCCTTGTCCTTCTTCCCAGGTGGGGCAATTGCACCAAGGCAACGGTACCCACTTTCATCCCTAGGAGATCTGGAATCCTTTGCTATCTGCCTAACACCACTACTGTGTTATTTACCCAGAGGAAAAAAAGACATTCTATAAAAAAGACATCTGCACTAGAATGTTTATAGGAGCACAATGCACAATTGCGAAGATGTGGAAACAACCCAAGTGCCCAGCAATACGTGAGTGGATTAATAAAATGTGGTGTATGTATACCATGGAGTTCTACTCAGCCACAAAAAAACTGGGGAACCTAATACCTCTTGTGTTAACCTGGATGGAATTGGAGCCTATTCTAAGCAAAGTGTCATAAGAGTGGAAAAACAAACGCTACATGTATTCACTATTAAATTGAAATGAGTCGAATAACACTTGCATACATGGAAATAACATTCATCAGAAATCAAGCAGGTGGGAAGGAGGAGGAGGGGATGAGTAAATTCACAACTAACAGGTATAGTGCACACTGGGGGATGGGCACACTTACAACTTGATTCAAACTGTACAAAGCTATTTATGTAACCAAAATATTTATACCCCTGTGATACTCTGAAATAATAATAAAAATACATAAAAAAGAAAAAGTAGTACCAAATATCATGCTTACTTCTATGGACATCATTTCTTTCTGAGATTTTGGCCCCTCAAGCCTTCACATTATTTGGTAGCTTTCTGACACCTTCAAATAAATGTTTTTTAATATTTTTCCAGTATCCTCACTCGTTCATCGTAAGTGGATTATTTTGAAACAAGTTAGTGCTCCATTTTTGAAAATAAAAATCCTGAGTTTTTATATTCATTGTAATTAAATTCAAAAATAATTTCTGTAGTATTTTGGTACTAATTTCAGCTTTAATTAACGAAATCTTTCCTTATTTAAATATCAGCATAATATCATTATGTATTTTCAGCTTAAGTTTTAAAATATTCAAGTAGCAATCTATTTGTAATTATTTTTCATTATCAGTGTGAGGTAAGGATCCAAAGGTATTTTCTTCTAAAGTGAAACTGATAGTTTATGTACCACAATATGTTAACCCATCTTTTCTACACTGATCTACAATTCTATCTCAATCCATATCAAACTAACATATAAATTATTCAGATTTCACAAACTACTCTTTATTCTTTTGCTATGTTTTTCTATTTTTGTGCCAGTAAAACATTTTCTTAATTATATAAATTAAGGTGGAATGTTTATGGCATACTCATATCATTATGGAAATCATTCAATAGAAAGGAAAATTTGATGATTCAGGAGAACAGGTGTATACTTCAAGAGTAATACATTTGGACAGGGACAGGACATGGATTCAGTGCCCATTTTAACAGAATGAAAGGCTATGCATGTGGGTACAGATTCATTTGGTGGTGGATATATGGAAGGTTCCATTTTCTTGGTAAAATTAAAAGGAAGATTACCAGGTATGAGGATAGCCAAAGAGGTAGAAATATTTGAGAAGACAGAAAAAGATATGAAGTAAGGGTATGAATAGTGGGTTGATGGGTTTATGACAATCTATAGTTACCCTTATCTCTCAAGGCTCATTTAAAATAATTGTCATGACTTTGGAGGGAGAGTAGTGAGCACAGCTGTGGGTTTTCTTAAGCCACTGTCTGATGCTCAGTTGTAGTACGGTGTATATGGAAAGTTGGAGTCAGCTGGGGATACGGTGGTAACAAAGATGATACAAAAGAGAGAAAACTGTCAGATGGGAATATGAGTAAGCAGTGCTCTGAGAAGGTTTCTTGAAATAAAGAGAGATGTTACAAAACAGTATGATTTGAAAGGTGGATAAATACGAGAATACGAAAAACACAATCTAATCTAATCTTTTGCCCACGGACACACCGCACGTACACACAGTAATTAGAAATTCCAAGAAAAAGAAAATCCAACACAAAGTCAAAAAGCAAAAGAACCTAGTTTAAAAAACCATGTTCTAAATTCTAAATATGGAGCAAATTAGGGCGTCTCATGGTTTCAAACAAGTGATGAAATGATACAAATGAGAGTGTTAGTCATCTTGATTCTAGAAATATGTCTCTCAGAATATTCAATGTTTGATATTGGGATACTAACACATCATCTGGCTTTTTAGTAAACAATAGCTACATGATTTTACTTATATAATATTGTTTATGCTTTCAACTTTAAAAATCAAGAGGGAAAACAGAAGTCTTTATTTTGATTTCCTACTTGAATATACATACTATCTTAATATCAAAGTGATCACTGAATGGAGGCTCAGGGCCGGAGGGAGGAAGAAAGGGCTGTGTCAAGGTTCTGAATGAAGAGCCTTTATCACTAAATAGAAATGTATTATTTAGTGTTAAAAAGGTAACCAATACTATATGTAGATGCTATCTAGTGATGTGCTGGAGCTGGTTTGTACTGGATCACTAGAATTAATTGCTAAATTTTCAGGGATTTCTTGAGCCAAAACTCTGGTACTATGAAATTGACCATAGGGGGAATATTCACACCTAAGAAGTTGGCAAATGCTACAAATTGAGGCCTTTGTGCTCCTCGTTGAACCCATTGTTAAACATTTACCAGCCCATCACTAATTATAGTAATGGAACCATTGTAGGTGAGGAATCAAGTGAGTTAGATTTTTTTAAGTAAGCTAAATCTCTCACTTTCAATTCTTATGAAGGAACAACAGATATTGTTTGAAATTGATAAATCAAGAAATGGATCCTTAAACTGTTAGTTGACAGTAAAAAATAAAAACAGAAATGCTTAAAACGTTGATTAAGGAAATTATAATTGGGGAACTTTAGGGTGGGAGATTAATTTTTCATTAAGACTTTTTTTATGTGTTTACTACCTATACTACACAGGAATTTCTTTGGTAAGTTTAAATATATTTATTATATAAGAAAAATGTGTAGATACAGATATGTAGATATATAAATTATATTTAGAGCTATTTTCCTAGATATTAGAAGCATTGGAGTGCATCTGATTTTACTTTCCCATTATTACTACCTGTCATAATTTAGACATCAAAATTGAGAAAGTCTTATAAATATAAAACACAGTTACAAATGATGTGTACCTTCATAGTTATCTAAATCATTTCAGTGGGTTGAGAGCTTTCAATCTGCTGATAGCCACTTAATCATGCATAAGCATGATGTTCCTAACATTCTTTGGTGGTGTCTAATCGCCTCTGTTCCCTCACGAAGTCCAATTTGTCTTCCTAAATGCCGAAGGTGCTCTGTTGAAGTGCTACAGCCTTGATGTAAGCAGAACAAAACATATAGAGCAAGGAAATTACAAAATCTTTCTACAGATATGTTTCTTTAGGGGGAGAACTAGATCTTGAAGTCCCAGCTGAAATTTAGTTTAAAAGAGTATGAGAAGTTCACTGTATTTTTCTTCTGTCCACTCTGGATCATTATTTCATTGTTTCCTTCACCAATTACCTGATCTCTTCCCCTTATTCTTATTTTTGTCAATACAAAATTATAAAACCTGTTTCTGCTAGGGCACTTTTCAGGAAAACATTGATTTGCATGAGTTTCTCATTTTCCCCTTGATTTCTCATGCAAGATTCAGTGTGAACCTAAGACTACAGCAGGGTTTTAGAGACAAATTCTTGCAAAGGAAACAAAGAATTTGGTTTAGATATGAGTCATGATGTGTTGAAATCATATGAAAAGGAAAAAACATGCTTTGAGAGTACCTTTCACAGAAAAAATTGTAGTGTGCAATCCATTTTACTTACGAATGTGACTTGGAAAAGATGTTAGTACTTGAAAAAGAAATAATTGTGGGGAATATTTTAAGTTGACTTAAAACTTTACCTTTACAAGGAAGAAAGCCTTTATATTTAAACATACATTGTTAAAAATTTGAAAATTACTTGTTTCCCTAAAAAGCAATCACAATGTGTTAGCTTTTCAAATATGTGCCACAAGAAAATAATTTACTAAACAGAAATCTGTCATATTCACTAGAAAAATTAGGCTTTATATTTGCTTGTCAAAATAAATAAGTGCAACTGTAAGGCAAGATTAAATTTTATCTTTCCTTGGTGTATAATAACATAACTAAACTTTATAGGCTAGGGCTATGGTGGAGGCATTATCTATCAATTTTTAGAGTTTAAAATACAATCGTATTACTGAATCAGAGAATATTAAAGATATAGAGGCTTCTTAATGATAGTTTAATCACTTTTCTCCAATTTAGGTGTAATAAAATTGCCATAAACATACAATTGCAATGTGTGATAAGTTCTGTATTGTGGTACTATAGCAGCAGAGGAGAGGAGCAGCTAACACAGGCCGAAGTGATGTAGTAAAAAAAATTTCTCAAATGCACTGGTTCTTGCAGTCATCCAAGTAAAGAATTAAGGAGATGAAATCCAGGTAGAAGAAAAAGTACATGAATAGATATGGAAGTGAAAGAGTTTGTACCACTTATATATCTGATAACAGAAGTCCCAAAGCCAACTTGCCTTAGCAATGAATCCATATTTTATGTTACTTGACATGAGGTAAAAAGATACAGTGGCCTCCAGTTGTGAATTGTTCTCTGTCTACGTTCCTTGATGATTCTCTTAGCTTTGCATGTTGATTACTTGAGTAAATGAACAAGATGACTATCAAGAGTAGCTGGACAGCATGTTTCTATGTTGAAATCTAATTTTTGAAAAAAGGGATACTTCTCACACAATATTGGAATGTAAATCCTTCAAATTGGTTAGAGTGATTGGGCCAATGTAGGTCATATACCCAAATCTGACTGCATCACATTTGCCAGGAAAATGTTGTGGGTTAATTGACTTTAGCTTGGGATCCATTGCCATTGGCAAGGGGTTTGGGATTATCATAAGTGATCAATAAATATGTGTCCTCTTGAATCTTGCAGTGGGGTTATCTTCCTATGACTCTTAGAAATTAAATGAAAAAAGGGGGATACCTTGGTACTGTTGGTACTTTTGGAAGTTTCTACATCTATGGACTGAATTTCTTAGTCCCCTTACTCTGTTATATTTTGCTCTTATACCACTATTTATAAAATCTTATATATTATTTTATTTATCTACTCATATTTTTGTTTTTGCACAATAAAATATAAACTCCATAATGGTAGATACCCTTTTAATTTTTTTCAATTGATAAAGCCCTAGCTGATCATCAATAAATATGATTTGAATAAAAGAAAAAATAAATGCAAATTTAAGGGAAATGTTTAGGGTGGCTTTCACAAAATGTATGTCTGTGTGGATTTTGTAACCCCTCCAAAAGTTAGGAATTTAAAAGGAAGGATATTGTGTGGGCAAAGATGATATATTCAAGGTTGGACATGTTATAGTTAACATGTGTCTCAGTTTCTTGGAACTGAGGGATTTCCTAGAATGGAGGGATTTCAGTGATAAAACTGGGGTAGTTCCTGGAAAACCAGGATGGTTGGTTGGTCACCCTAATATTGAGGTGCCTAAGAATAGTATGTCCAGAATCAATAGGTTACTGGGTTGTAGAGTTCAGAAGGAAGATCTGAACTACAGATATGTATTTTGTAGATTCATCAGCACTTAAGTATTACGTGATTTTATAAAGGTAGATGAATTTTCTCAAGACTATGTAGATGTCAAAGAGATAATTATCTTTCTGTAAAATTTCCAGAGTATAGACTAAAAGGCTTGCTGTGTATTTTCTTTTTCAGAGATCTGTGTTCTAGAAGAATGGTTTGAAGGTTCCATAGGTCTGGCTCTGTCCTTGCTTTAAGGGTAAAAGTTAATCAATGGTGTTTGAATATTCTACCCTTTCAAGATCAGTTAACTGAGAAAGATTCCAGGCACATGCCTCAGTATGAAAGGGGAATAAAATATTAATATTACAGAAGGAGTATTGCTGGACCTAAAAGAATCAGGTAATATGCAGATTTCTTTTGTGGAAAGGTAAATAACATTTTCAAGATGAAGAAAACCCAGGTTGCATTTATTTCAAAACTCACAGCAAACCGTGTAAAAAAGTATTGCTCTCTCTGCTGGTAGCAGAGCTGATTGTAGCTGATATCCTGGATCTGCGAGTTGCATTACAGGGTCGTGAATGGTAAAATCATTTAATATTAGAGAATGAGATATTAGGGTTTATGAAAGCCAGTGGATATATGGATATCAAATACATCTCATGAAATATAGTATGGATTATTGGAAGCATTTGTGTAAACTACTATATTTCTGAAACTTTGCCCTTGTCTACCTTTAAACATTTCTGAGAGTTGTCTGATAAATTTTGAATTTGTTTTCTATAATCCTAGTAGTTGTTGTTGTATCCTCTTTAAATATGTCAGATTTGGCCTTTTTCAAGCATATATATTTTCTTTCAGTTTTAGTACTGGAGGTTTTTTTTTTTTTTTTTCCTACTAAGAGAATTTATGAGAGTTGTAAGAACTTGAAAAGCTCAATGGAATTTCTTTCTGAGCCATGGAAGGAGTAGGGAGTGAAGCACAACCTCTCTTTAGAGAAACAGTGTTATTCTGATCTGAGCTGTCCAACTTGGCAGCTGCTACCTATAGGTGGTTATTGATCACTAGAAGTGCAGCTAATTCAAATTGAAATGGGATGTAAGGGTAAGATACAGCTGGATTTTGAAGACTTAGTATGAAACAATGAATATAAATTCTTCAATAGTAGTTTTATTTTATAAATTAATCATTTAAATAGGTGCAATAAATTTGTTATTTATGAATTATATTGTAAATTATTTATTAAATATGATAAAACATTGAAATAATATTTTGCATTGATTGTGCTAAGTAAAACAGAACATTAAAATGAATGTCACCTGTTTCTTTGTGCTTTTTTAATGTGACCACTAGAAGACATAAAAAAACATGGCTTGCATTTGTGGCTCATATTTAATTTCTTTTGGATGATATTGTTATACACTTTACTTCTTAACCTCTCTCCATTCAATTACAAATGCATAAGGAGAGAACACATTGTGTGTGTGTGTGTGTGTGGGCGTATGTGTGTGCTGATGGGGTGGTTGGTGTTGCTAACAAGTAAGAAATCATATTGTTTCCCTCATCCACCTCAAGCTCTTGTCTGGCTCTAAATCTGAAATCCTAAACACCAAGGACATATCATAAAAACACATTTTTACATCTTTATGCACATAAAACAAACATTAAATGGGAGCTTTATGGACTCAGGTTGCTGTTTCATCATTAAATAGAGAAAATGTTTTGTAGATACATAGGCTAAACCTTGGAATATTTCCCCCAAACTTTATGTAGCACTCTCTTAAGAAGAGAACAAAATTTAAAGCACATATTGCAGATATTATAAGTATTATTTTATGATAGCTTTCAACTGTTAATACCTTTTATAAGATTCTGAACCCTGACATAATACTAACATTCCTTAAAAATGTATTATTACGGTGTCCAAGTTCAGCAATGTGATATTTGCTAAATTTAATACATAGTTCGAAATTAGTAAATATAAATGAAGATTGTTTTCAATTATATAATGATAATAGTCACATTTATTTTTTAATGAAAGGAGTCATTTGAAAATGTTTATTAAATGCTAATGGTGTGTCAAGTACTTTTCTAAGTTGGATTTTCACAACAAACCTGTGAATTGGTTACTGTTAATATAATTACTCCTTTTAATAGATCAAATAATGGATATACATAGATGTTAACTAAATTAAACAAGGTCACCCAGCTAGTCAAAACGTCGATGTGGGATTCAGCTCTGGCAGTCTGGTTCCAGAGTCTCAAGCTAGATCATGACATACTGTCTCTCTTAATGATGATATTTTAATCATATTTCATATTTAAACTATGTTAAATTATTCATAAAATATAGAACACTGTAATTAAGTTAAACCATATATATATAGTTTCTTTATAGAATCCCTTTGAGAGTCTCTCTCTCTCTCTCTTTCTATATATATATGCATTTTAACAAAACAGCCTAACATTTTTATAGAGTACTAACCATGTGCCAGACATAGTAGTAAGAACTTTGTGTTTATCATCTTGTTAAATCTCACAATAATATTTGTGGAAGTCATGATCCCCCTTTTAAGGATGAAGAAATTGACGACTCCAGATGTTGAGAGCACATTTTGGACTCAAGCCCCGATCATGCCTGAAGCAAAAGTCCTTTTACTACTACTCTATGGGAAACAAGTTGCAAGATAAAACCTTGGATCCTTGGAGACAATCAAAATAGAATGGTTTTATGAAGCTAAAATATAGGATTTGCTGCAATATTTAATGGAAAGTAAAGAGAGGACAAACCACTGGATATAGGAGCAGAGAATTAAATGGAGAAAATCAGTGCAGAGGTTTAACAGGAGATAAACTACTTTAAAAAATTGCTTCTGGCTGGGCGCGGTAGCTCACGCCTGTAATCCTAGCACTCTGGGAGGCCGAGGCGGGCGGATCGCTCAAGGTCAGGAGTTCGAAACCACCCTGAGCAAGAGTGAGACCTCGTCTGTACTATAAATAGAAAGAAATTAATTGGCCAACTAAAAATATATATAGAAAAAAATGAGCCGGGCATGGTGGCGCATGCCTGTAGTCCCAGCTACTCGGGAGGCTGAGGCAGAAGGATCGCTT
>CAUYRT010005420.1:0-66647 GCA_963574885.1 Lepilemur ruficaudatus
GCCCGGGGTCCTTTGTCCAGAGAAGAGGCCACTGCATGTTGGCGCTCTGAGACACGGACCCTAACTCGAGTTAGTTGGTAATAAACTCCTCTTGCTGATTGCAGCCTCAGTGACTCTGTCTCTCTGTTTGGTGGTACTGCGTCTCCCAATCTAACAAAACATCAGATTATTTATATGTCATCTTCCTGGAACACCCATCTAGCTATGAAAGACCACAGCAAAAACACCTAAAAGTCCAAGGAGAAAATGGCATCCTTTATTAGAACCTCAAAGAAAATGTGGTGCTTTTCTGTCCCATGTCCAAGAGCCAAGAACCAGGCTCAAAGCACCCAGTAAAAGCCAATTCAAACAAAAAACTTTTATCTTTGCAACGAAAAAGCTAAGTTCTCAAGAGACTCCTGCATCAACCACCAAAGCTGCTTTCTTGCGGTTGAAAACAATTAACATTTGCAGAGCCGCAAGAAAATTAAAACAATAGTTGTTCTACAAAGAAATAAAAAACAATACAGCCAATTAGTATCCTTCTGGTTTGAAAGAATGTGGTGAAAAGTGGGCAGAAGAACTGACAGGAAAGATGAAAAGGAAAAGGGAAAATAAAACTTTGCAGCTTAACAATCAAGCAGTCCTCTTCTGCTATCACTTAGTCCCTTGTCCACCGGGCCAATGGGAGGCTTTTCCCTCCTCTTCTTTTCCTCCCATGTGGCTGATTACCACCAGCATTGCAGAGTGTTGCCTGAAGGAGTGCTGGTGCCCACGTGTGCGAATGAGCTATGAGCAAAGTGCTGAAGCAGAGGAAACTGCACACTGGAACGTCCACATGTATGTCTATATGGCTAAGTTAACCAAACAGTTGTCATAGATGTTCTTTGGAGAAGTAGTTGAATTTTATTTGATCCGTCTTTACTTATTTGGGGACTGTCGAATAAAGCACCTCCACGGGCTCAGATCATTCTTTGATGAGGGCCAATGCACTGGGAAAGCTGAGAGAAAATTGAGTAGTAGAGTTGTCTTTATTCCTGAAGAGTTCACCTTATTTCCAAAAGAGCTAAGTCTTTTCCTAATCCTTTCTTTTTTATTGCAGTAAAATACATATAACATGAAATTCCCCATTTTAATCATTTTAAAATGTGCAATTCAGTGGGACTTAGTACATTCACAATGTTGACCAACTGTCACCACCGTCTAGTCCCAGAACACTTACAATCACCACAAAAGGAAATCTCATACCATCGAGCAGTCACTCCCTATTTTCCACTCCCCCAAGCCCCTGGCAACAGCTTTCTGTTTCTATATCATACAGACTTTTTCTGTCTCTATGGATTCGCCTAATCTGGACACTCATATAAACGGAACACACAATGTGTGACCTTTTGTGTCTAGCGTCTTTTACTTAGTGTAGTGTTCAGATTTCATCCGTGTTCATTCCTTTCTATAACTAAATTTCCTGATCCTTTTATTGGTCTGTTTTCCCCATACTGTTTGCATATAAAATTAAAAATATATTGAGAGTGAAGCTCTGGTTTGATTGCTAATTTCTTAGGCCCATTCATACGAGGAATGTGAAAATAAAGATAAAGCTGTGAAATGATGATCTTTGGGGAATCCTCACCCAATTTGATAAAAGTTTGGGAAATGTTGCAAAAATTTATTTGCTTTATTTTAAAACACCTTTTAAACAAGTATTCTGGAAGGTTGTTTTTTCTTCTTCTTGTCAGGTAGCTTAAATGAGTCAGAAGAAAATTACTGCCCATTAAAACAAATTTTAAAAGAATGCTAATCATTCTTAATAGAGGAAAGAAAGTACATGTCACTCATATCTAATGTGGATCTCTTGTCAAAATACTGTTTATGGTTTTAGCTACCAATAATGAATTGTATTTTTTGAGAGTCAGGCAGTTGTTAAATTCCCAAATATTTCTTTAAAAAATTCTTCTATCAAATGCATTAATACAATATAAATAACAGAAGTTGATGGTTAAGTGTAGTTCTATATTAGGTCTAAGGAATCCCAGTGCAAAATAAAAATCCTGTATCTCTTGCCAAAATGTTGTCAGCTCTGGGGTGGCTTGCTAGCTGAATGGCACTTTTACTGTTAAATGGATAGAAGTTGTTTAAGAGATGAGAGCCAAATTTTTTTAAGTATTTGTACATGTTAAGCACAGTTCTAGGGTTTCTTGTACTATATATCATTCAAGTCTCACCATTTTACATTTTACATATGTGAAAAGCAAGGCTCAAAGTGTTTTAGTAACTTGGCGAAAGGCACACAGCAGTAAATTTGAGCAAGAACTCAATCCCAAATCTGTCACACTGAAGTTTGAGCTATAATTTGACATTAATGGAAATAGCACTAAATTAAAAACCCAGAGATCTTTTTTATTTCATTCTCTTTCAATAACTCTCTTTGACTGGAGATAAATCATGTCATGTATATGGGCTTTAGTTTTCATAACTGTAAAAAGTGGAAGCTTGACTACATGATCTCTATATTGTTTTCCAGTTCTAAAATACTCTAACCGGCTTCCTACAATAATTGCCCTTGCAATATATGTATGCTGCCACCAAGTGGCAGTAGAGAGTACTGGTTTCTTCCCCCCAACAAGTGGGGAGTACACTTGACATCAGACTCAACCATCAAAAGTTCATATATATTAATATAACCATAAAATGATTATGTAAGAAGGTATTATTTGTTTTAAAGCACAGTCTATAAATTACAGCTCTATATCACATGAGAATCACCTATGGAGGTTTTCAACCATAGAAGAAACCTAGATCCCATTGAATGATAATCATTTAGTGATGGGGCTTGAGCATCTGAGCTTTGGTTTTTTACTTCCACGGCTGATTCGGATACATACCTAGTTTTAGATAAACAGAAAGTGTAGAAGCCCCTTAAACTAACTGTTGACATTTTATAACTAACCTTCAATCTGCTTTCTATACATATACACATACAAAATATGTTACTTAATAAATATTACCCTCCTTTGAATTCATCAAATGTAATGCATTCTGAACAACTTCTAACAGTTTTTCCCCACCAACTTTAGCTTCCTTCTTTTCAGGTCATCCTCTGACAGCCCTAATTGTGCAGGTACTTCCATGAAATACTTGGATCTACTTACCACCATCGAAACCCAACTTTTCTCCTATCTCCCTTGATAGGGGAGTGAAACAATTTGTATACCCACACAAACACCTTGAGTTATTCAAACAATAACTTTTGGGGCATAAAAGCTTCTTAGAAAGGAATGCTGCAAAAATGCCCACTCTAACTCAAAGACATTTTATAAAGTGAGTACTAAAATAAATTAAAACAAAGATTATAATTTGTATTTAATCTCAGTTCATATATCTGCAAGATATGTATATCCACCAGAATATTGTGAGGACTTATGTCAAGCCAGGTCTTTCACATATTGGAGAAGAAGAAAAAAATTCCTAATATATCAGCTGGGTCACACTGGTTTAATATTACCATTAGAAGGTGGTTAAAAGTATATATTACTTGAATATCATTTCAATTGCTATATAATCAGGAGAATTCCTAGGCAAATGCACATATAAATACATACAAACACACTCACACTATTGACTCATCTCTTTTTATAAAATATAATATTTCAACATAAAATAGGCTTTCTTGTTTCATTAGTAATCATGCTTTTGCTTTTCCCAAATTTTTTCGAGAATTTACTACAAAGTCAATTATTGAAAGAGGCAAATTTGAAATGTTCATATAAATATACACTTACAGCACTCAATGGGAAGGAAAATAATTCCTGTTTGTATTGATGAAAATCCTGTATTACAGAAGAAGAAAGCAAGTGTCACAATACAGAGACAGCAGAGTAGAGGAGGAAACACAGTTGCTTTTGTGCTCCTCCTGGCTCCTGCACCCATTGCTCTAAGCGCATGATCAATACTGTAGCTGTATACCGAGCAATTGGAATGGAAGATGTAAAGTCATATGGCCATTTGGTCTTAGAAGTCCAGGAAAGATTTATGAAGTAGAATCAGTGTTACTCTGGTTTTCTTTTCTCTGATTGCTTATTCACATCCATTTTCCTTTAGCTTTTGTGCCTTTTTCTTTTTGATTTACTGGAATTTTAGTCTGTTTTTAACATTACACATTTCTTCTCCCAGCCAGTTTACCAGCTGTCTATTAATTTTATTTGCAAAATTCTTTGTTGAGTAGAATATCTTGATTTTCATATAATTAAGTTGGGACATTGTTTACTTCGTGACTTTTTTTTTTTAGAGTCTAGTGAAGGATTCTTTCTTCACTTGTAGGGCACAAAGCCCTCTTCTGTGTTTTCTTCTTTTTTAACAGTTTTGCCTTTCCCGTGAAGGTCTGTATTCCATGTGAGTTTACTTTTGTATGAAATGTTATTTAAGTATCCAGGCTTATTCTTCTTTATAAAATGTACTCTATTTCCCAGTTTCATCTATGAAACAATACTTTTCCAGTTTTTTTCTGTAGTGTTCATTAATACATGGGTCAATTTTGAGTTCACGCTGCCCAATATGGTTGTAATTAGCTTCTTATGGCTATTGAGTACTTGAGACATGCTGTGAGTTCAAATGCATACTGGATTTGAAATTTTCTTAGTTGAAAAAATTACAAAAGGTCATTAATTTTTTTATATTGATTATGTGTTGAAATGATAACATTTTGGTTACAATGGGTTACATAAAAATACATGATTGACATTTATATCATGTTTATTTTTTATAAAATACTTACACAAAAAATTAAAAACACATGTGTGGCTTGCATTACATTTCCATTGGACAGCACTGCTATATACTATTTTGGAATATGAGTCCCTGCGCCATATGCCATACTGGTTTTATTACTAAAATTTTTCTTGTTGTCATATAGGGCAGTTCCACATTTTTTTGTTATTTTGTTTTTAATCTACTTGTAAACCTCCTCTTTGAAATCTACTTATAAATTTCAATTTCTCAAAAAATTGAGCTAGCACTCAATTTGCGTATGGACTGAGTTTGTAAGAGTTGAATATAAATCTTATCATTAGGTGTTAGGTCATACCCCCATTCATGAACAAGGTCTATCTTACCTTTTAAGAAATTTTTTTATTATATTCTTTTATAGTTTTCAAATTTTCCCTACTCAGGTATTGTATTTATTTTTAGGTTAATCCTAGATTTATACAATGTGTGTGTGTATGTGTGTGTGTTCTGTATATAAAATTTTTTTTTCCAATTATGGGTGAAGTATTATTTCTTATTGTTCTTGCTTTTTTTTTTTTTTGGCAATGTATATTGATATATTTTAGTTGCTGTTGTAGCCTGTGACCTAGCTGAACTATAATTAGTTCTAAGATTTTATTTGTTTATTCTGTCATGTTTGCTGAATATATCTTCTGCAAGCAATAATTTTATCTTTTTCAATCTTTATTCATATAATATCTTCTCATTCCTTGTTATTATGGATTGCCAATGCTATATTAAATTCTATTGTGATAATGGATATTCTATTTTGTTACAATTTTAATGGAAATTCAACAAAACTATTTCCATAAATTTTAATATAGATTTTTAGCTTTAGTTTTGTTTGTTCTGTAATATATGTTAGTCAAGTACAGAAAGTTCTATTCTATTTCTTATCTTCCAAGAATTTTTATCTTAAATGTTTTCTAAAGCTTTTTTGGAATACATTAGTAATTTATTAATACTTTTTCCCCTTTAATGTGGTGATCAACTTTCTAATGTTAAACCATCCTTGAATTTCTGAAATAAATAATGTATGATTTTTAAATATATAGTTAAAAATGGCTGACAGATACTTGATTTATAATTTTTTCAACTTGTGTTCATAATTGTATTGTCATATAATTGTATATTCTTATATTGCCCCCATCTAGTTTTGAAAATGAGTTGATAAAATAAATTAACTTTGCCCCTTTTTATTCAAGTTTTCTAATTTTTTGTCACTTTACATATATCACACTGTATTTTCTAATTTTCTTGTAAAACATAAAAGCTAGTGGGAATATAATCTATTCCTTGGAAATTTTATAGACACTACCAGCAAAACTACATAAACTTTGAATTTGTTTCTTTTTATTTTTTATATCTTCTTTTTCCAGGGTGCTCTTTTATTTCTAGTTTCAATTTCCCAAGTGATTATCAATTCACATATTCTATTTTTATTATTTCTATTTATGTGAAATATACCACTTTACCTTTTTTTCCCAGAAAGTCATACATTTCAGAAATTCATTCATTACATTTATTTTTAAAGAAATTTAGTAGCCTATAATTAATTTACATGCTTTAAAATTATGTTTGACTCCAGTGATCATATGTATAGTAACATTTTTATATTTTTCATTTGGTATTTTTATGGTTTGCACTTTGTCCATTTTGGATTTCTCCAGTGGTCTTTCCAGGGGGTTTTCTATCTTATGAATCTTTCAAAGATACAGGCTGTTTGATTTTAGGGGTCGGGGTTGTTCTGCTTGTGTTTAGGAGGGGGGGTCTTTCTTTCAGAGAGTTATGTCCTGACATTTATAACTTACTAAATTTGTTTGGTTTTTCTTTGAAACAGTTATATTTCTTCACTCAATTTGTAGGGTAGAAGACCTATGTTTTTTCTTTTCAATATATTATGTTTTAACAAGCATGTATGTAAACCCAGGCATTTCTTAGCACTACTTTAATTCAAATTTTAACTTAAAGTGTTTTCTTTGTCATTTGGTTTTAAGTATTTAAGATTTTTTCTTTACCTCCTCTTTAACTGGAAAATCCTAGTAGTTTTTTAAATTTGTTTTTAATAATCAAGCATATAAAATTAATTTATATCTATTTTTTCTTAATTTTATGCATATGACACTTCTGTAGCAGACTATATTTTATACGATGTGTTATTGTTTCTTTAAAATGTAATGATGCTTTCTTTCTGATAACATTTTATGAAACTTTTATATAACTTGAAAATAATGATTTTGTTTGTTGAATGTAAAGTTCTTCCTGAACAAATTTGAACTTATTCAAGATACTATTCAAATATTTGTTTTTGCTTACTTTTTGTCTTTTAAGAAACTAGCACTAAAATACCAAATTCTTATTTGAAGTTTTCAGTTTTACCATATGCTTCACTGTATTTTAGGTATATATATGCTTATGATTACTATACCTTCTTGACCTATTATTTGTTTTACCAGGATATGTAATCTATGTGTTATGGTATATTTTACCATGAATTTTATTTTATCTAGTTTTTAATCACCATACAGGCCCAGCTTGTTTGATTGTGCTTTGCACCTATTTCATGTTTTGCAAAATGGAAGTTTGTGACAAATCTGCGTTAAGCAAATCTATCAGTGTCTTTTTTTCCCCGAAAGCATTTGCTCAATTCACATCTCTGTGCCACATTTTGTTAACTTTCGAAATATTTAAATTTTTTTCACTGATCTGTGATCAGTGACCTTTCATATTACTATTGTAATTGTTTTGGGGCACCATAAACTGTGCCCATACAAGATGGCAAATTTAATCAATAAATGTTGGATGTGTTCTGACTGCTCCACCGACCAGCCATTTTCCTGTCTCTCTCCCTTCCCTTGGGCATCCCTACTCCCTGAGAAACAGTAATATGGTAATCAGGACAATTAATAACCCTACAATAGCCTCGAAGTGTTCAGTGAAAAGGAGAGTTACACGTCTCTTACTTTAAAGCAAAAGCTCAAGTTGATTAAGCTTAGTGAGGAAGCCTTGTCAAAAGTTAAGATAGGCTGAAAGCTAGGCCTCTTGTGCCAAACGCTTAGCCAAGTTATGAATGCAAAGAAAACTTCTTAAAGGAGAGTAAAAGTACTACTCCAGCAAACACATGAATAAGAAAGCCAAACAGCCTTATTGCTGATATGGAAAAAGTTTTAATAGTCTGAATAGAAGACCAAACCAGCTACAACATTTCCTTAAACGAAAGACTAATCCCAAGCAAGTCCTAACTCACTTCAATGCTGTTAAGGCTGAGAGAGGTGAGGAGCTGCAGAAGAAAAGTTCAAATCTAGCAGAGGTTGGTTCATAACGTTTAAGAAAAGAAGTCATTTCCATAATGTGCAAAGTGAAGTAGCAAGCTTCTTGATGTAGAGGCTGTAGCAAGTTATCCAGAAGATCTAGGCAAGATAATTGATGGATGTGGCTTCACTAAACAACACATTTTCAGTGTAGATGACACAGCCTTCTACTGGAAGAAGATGGCATCTAGGACTTTTATAGCTAGAAAGAAGTCATTGCCTGGCTCCAAAGTTTCAAAAGACATGCTGACTCTCCTGTTAAGGGCTCATATTGTTTGCTTTGATTGTCCCCTCCAAATCACATGTTGAAATTTGATCCCCAAGGTTGAAGGTGGGGCAATTTGGGTCATGGGGTAGATCTCTGCTGAGTGGCTTGATTCTGTCCTCACAGCAATGAAGAAGCCTCACTCTATTAGTTGTCACAAGAGCTGGTTTTTAAAAAGAGCCTGGCACCTTCCCTTACCCTTGCCTCTTCCTCTCACACCATGTGATGTCTACCCAGCTGGCTCCCCTTCACCTTCTGCCATGAGTGGAAGCTTCCCGAAGCCCTCACAGAAGTGGGTGCTGATGCCACACTTCTTGTACAGCCTGCAGAATCGTGAGCCAAACAAACCTCTTTCCTTTATAAATTACCCAGCCTCAGTATTCCTTTATAGCAACACAGACTAAGGGGCTAATGCAGCTGGTGACTTTAAGGTAAAGCCAATGCTCATTTACCATTCCAAGAATCCTAGGGCCCTTAAGAATTATGCCAAATCTACTCTGCCTGTAAATGGAACAACAAAGCCTGGATGAAAATACATCTATTTACAATGTTGTTTACTAAATATTTTAAGCCCATTGTTGAGACCTACTGCTCAGAAAAAAAGATTCCTTTCAAAATATTACTGCTCATAGACAATGCACCTGGTCATTCAAGAGGTCTGATAAAGACGCATGAGGAGATTAATGCTGTGTTCATTCCTCTGAACATAGCATCCATTCTGTAGCCCATGGATCGGAGGTGGTCTAAAGCCCAACCAACAATATCTCCGAGCTATGCTTGAGTTTGTTGGTTTTCTTTTAGGTCATACTGGCTTAAGAGATCTTTTTAAATCTTTTATTATCAACTTTTCTTTGACTTATTATTTAAAGGATGGATCATGTAGACAACATTTTATTCGATCTTGTATTTTTAATCTATTCATCTGGTGACTGATTCCAACTTACTTATATTTTACTGTAATTAATATTAATAGTAAGACTTTGGACATTTAACTTTATATTTTCTATTTCTCACACTTTCACACTTTCATTTCACTTTCTTCCTACCCCAGTATAGCCTTCCATTGTGAAGATTGTCTTTTTTGTGTCTTTTTAAGTTATATATTTGAGGTTTTTTTCCTTCTGATGACTACATGTAATTTTTTAAAGACTTACATTTATATTCATTTCTCTCTATGAATATTTCAAACATCAGTCTATAATGTCCCTCAAAGAAGAAAAGTAATCTAACATGATTTTTACCTTCCTCTGTTCTCCTCTTACCCTCTGCATCAAGAATTTTAATTGTGAGTTATTATGAATATCCCCTAATCTGATCTTTAAATTTGTTAAGATAAATAATACTTACCATACTTCCTATATATTTCCATAGCATATTTCTGTATGTATTTACTTATTTATGGCATGCTGTCTTAAGTGTTTTCAAGTGTTTTATATGGTAAACCTTCTGATAGTTTATGTGCCTGAGAATATCCTCATTGTGATTTCATGTAAATGACAATTTAGCAGGATATAAAACTCTAGGCTCAACTTTATTTTCCATCAAAACTTTGAAATCATTATTTCATTATCTCCTGAATTGCATGTGTGATTGAGAAACCTCATGTCCATATGATAACTGTTGATTTAGAATTTATCTACTCATTCTTTCTTTCTGGGACTTTTTTTTTTTTTTTTTTTTAGAAAGAGTCTTACTCTGTTGCTAGGGCTAGAGTGAGTGCCGTGGCGTTAGCTTAGCTCACAGCAACCTCAAACTCCTGGGCTCTAGCAATCCTTCTGCCTCAGCTTCCCTAGTGGCTGGGACTACAGGCATGCGCCACCATGCCCGGCTAATTTTTTCCTATATATATCTTTAGTTGGCCAATTAATTTCTTTCTTTCTATTTATAGTAGAGACGGGGTCTCACTCTTGCTCAGGTTGGTTTTGAACTCCTGACCTTGAGCGATCCGCCCGCCTCAGCCTCCCAGAGTGCTAGGATTACAGACGTGAGCCACCGCACCCGGCTTATGTTTCCATTTTTAAAAATTTAAATATTTAATTCATTTGCAGTTTATTTTGGTGGTGGGAATAAGGATAGAGATCTAGATAACTTTTTAAAATTCTAATGAAAAAATCTTTTTTTCCCCAATTATTAATTTCAAATACCCCATTAATGTCATTTACTCAATTCTCATATGTATTGGGTCTATTTCCGTAGTAGGAAATTTTAACTTTCTGTTGCTTTTTTTAAATTTGTCTTCTTTCATTGTTCTTTTTTCCCCCCTCTTCATAATTTTCCAGGCTACTTTCACTTGTTTATTGTTCCAAAGAGACATGGGAGTCATTTTATCATGTTCCTCCCAGAATATTCTGTTCGTATTTTTAATGGATTGCACTAAATTTATGGATTAATTTATGGAAAATTGATGTATTTACGAAACTAAGTCTATCTTAAAATATACTCATTGATTTTTTTTTTTTTTATGTTTCTTACTAGGATTTTAAAATTTTCTTTGTGTACATCTTAAACATTACATGAACAGTTTATTCTTAAGTCTTTTTATCTTTGTTGTTGTTGCTGGTATGATAGACTGAGTCCCTTAAGATTGCTTTGGCTAAAAAACAAAAAAAATTAAAAAAAAGAAAGAAATATTATAGACTGAGTCCTTTAAAAAAAAAATTCTAACTGTTGATGTTTATAAATACGGGAGATATTGATTACTATATATTAATTTGAACCCTCCTTCCTTTTTGAATTCACTTGTTTCTAGTAGTTTTTCAGTTGGTTTTCTTTGATTTTCCAGGTCGAAAAATGATCATTTTGCCTTTTTTCCCCTAAATTATTTGTCTCTTCTTTCTTTCTTAACTAGTTAATTGGTCAATACTTCCAGAGCAATATTGAATAATAGTAGTGACACAACAGGTATCCCTGTCATGTTCCTGACATTAATAAAATGCTTTTATTGATTTAATCTTAAACATAATGATAGCTTTTGGTTTGAAGGAAATCTTTTTAAAAATTATTTTAGGAAGTATCCCTTTATTCTTTTTTTTTTTTTTTTGAGACATAGTCTCACTTTGTTGCCCGGGCTAGAGTGCCGTGGCGTTAGCCTAGCTCACAGCAACCTCAAACTCCTGGGCTGAAGCGATCCTTCTGCCTCCGCCTCCCAAGTAGCTGGGACTACAGGCATGCGCCACCATGCCCGGCTCATTTTTTCTATATATATATATACTTAGTTGTCCAATTAATTTCTTTCTATTATTAGCAGAGATGGGGTCTCGCTCTCGCTCAGGCTGGCCATGAACTCCTGACCTTGAGCAATCCACCCGCCTCGGCCTCCCAGAGTGCTAGGATTACAGGCATGAGCCACCGCGCCTGGCCCCCTTTATTCTTTTAATGTATGTTTTCATTATTCATTTCCTCAGTGAATGTTGCTTTTTGTGTGGGGCAGGCACTACATTGGCCCTGAATAATGAGCAATCAGAATAGACATAGTTCCTGCCCTCATGGAACTTATAGTCTAGTTGGAGGAACTGATACAGATTGAATAAGTCTTATCTGAAATGCTTGGGACCAGTATTGTTTTAACGTTTTTGGATTTTGGAATATTTGCAGGATACATATCTGGTTGAGGATCCCTAATCTAAAAATCTGACATCTGAAATGCTCCACTGAGCATTTCATTTGAGCATCATGTCAGTACTCAAAAAGTTTTGGATTTTAGAGCATCTTGGATTTTGGATTTTTGGGTTCGAGATGTTCAACCTGTGTTAATCGTATTATCATGGGAAACTGTACCATAGTTTTATCACTGTGATGTAGCAAGGTTACAATGGACTATAGGAATATATACATAGGGAGATTTTCTTGGAAAATCTTATTGGAGACTCAGGAAAGTCTTATTGGAGAAAGCAACCATTGATTGTGACCTTAAAGGAAAGTATGAATTAACTAGGCACAGAGAAGAACATACCAAGTACTTGATGGCACGTTTGAAGGGAAGTGTGATGTTGGATGAGGCTGAAGAGAGAGGAGGTTAGGCTGGCCTATTAAGACCCTTTGAGTCATGTTACTTATTTTGTTCTTTATACTAAGAACAGTGGGAAGCCATTGAAAGTTTTAATTAAGGAGACAGCATGATCAGATTAAGATTTCTAAAAGATCACAGTAGCTATAGTATGGAAAATGTTTTAGAAATAGGGTGAGAGTAAAAGCTGGAAGACTAATTGGGAGGCTACAGCGATGGTCTAGGCACACAAGGATGGCAGCTTGAGCTAGAGTTGTCATTGTGGAAGTAGAGAAAAGTGGTAACATGATTTTTTGTTTGTTTTCCTAAAAGTACCTTAGATTTAAGCATTACAAGAAGTCAGCCCATAAAATTCACCAAGAATAATTCATAGGATGAATGGAGCCACCTGGAAGTAACAGATTTGAGATAAAAAATTATCTAAGGTGGTCCCAGTACTTTATTGTTTTTATCCTTGTCTTCTATTTCTTCTCATCTTTCCTCTTTTTGTTTCCTGACCTGAAAATCCAGTCTCTTTTAATCAACATATTCTTAAACTTACTTTCTTAAACATCTGAAACATCCTTTCATCCAGCAAACATTTATCGAGTACCTCCTGAGTGTTATGCATTTTGCTGAATGCTGAGGAAAGAGATGAACCCTCAAGGATCTCAAGGTCATCATAATGTATTAGGTGAGGCAGATGCATATCATAAAACAACACGTTGTATTAAATGTAACATATACAACGAAGCTGTTGATCCACATCACATACATGGAAGGCTTTTTGGAATAGGTGAGGTCTAAATTACATTTTAAAAGATTAATAGAAATTTGCCAATGGGGAAAGGAAGGGCTGTTTTCAGGCAAATGGAATATAGCAAGTGAGAAGACAAACATGGAATAGTGTAATATTTTTGCTGAAATATGATAGTTCCATATTTCTGGATTTTGGCATTTCTCGTAAATGGAGATGGAAGTGGCAAGACGTTCACCATGAAGATTCTTCCAGAGTCACTATATTCAGAAGAGCATTTACATTGATTGGTGGTAGAAAAGGCTAACCTGAGAAATAAACATCAGTGTATTTAGATTTTAAAAGTACACAATTCCATTTTTAAAAAATCCCCCTTTTACCTAGGGTTAACAAGTAAATTGTTAGATTCTAAGTTTCAAGAGGACAGATAAGTTGTAGTTTTTAGAAAATGCTGTCTCCAGATCATTTGAGCTCAGGAGTTTGAAGCCAGCCTGAGCTAGAGCGAGACCCCATCTCTACTAAAAAAATAGAAAGAAATTAGCTGGACAACTAAAAATATATAGAAAAAATTAGATTGGCATGGTGGTGCATGCCTGTAGTCCCAGCTACTTGGGAGGCTGAGGCAGTAGGATTGCTTAAGCCCAGGAGTTTGAGGTTGCTGTGAGCTAGGCTGACGCCACGGCTCTCTAGCCTGGGTGACGGAGCGAGACCCTGTCTTCAAGAAAAAAAAAAACCCTAAATAATGAAAGTGCCTATGTCATTTGCTGGAGGCAGTTAGAACTTGTAGTAGATTCAGTGATAATCTAAGTGAACTGAGAGGGCTCAGGTCCTCACCAGACTTACAGTTTACTTCTAGAGAGAGACTTGAGAGTTGTGGAGAATTTTTTTAAATGATAATTTTCGTTGTACACAATTAATTGAATTTATATAGTGCTTCCATTTAGAAAAGCTGAAAGCAAAGCTTAAAATTAAAAATTTAGGACTCAGACAAGACTATATGGTACCAAAATACGATGGTTTCAATTGTCCCTTAGAAAAATTAAGATTGTTCTCTTGCAGTGTTAACATTTTTTCTGAGCTGTTTTCTCCTCTCTTGAACCATTTCTCTCTCCTTTGAGGGAGATAGTCAAGGATTGAAACTGTTAACAGAGTGCCTCATTGGAAGGTTGGAAATATAATTTCACTTAACCATACCTGGTAGTATCTTCTTAAATGTGATATTAAAAAAGTGCTTTTCTAATTCAAATAATAAGATTCGCTAATGTTATGATCAGACTTTGAAGAAAGTGACATTTCTAGTTTATAGAATTAAGTGAGATCCTTATCTGGGACTATGAAGGAATTAACAGATACCTTCAGAATGCTATACAGCTGAAGTGTAGATAGAGATATAGCTCTATAGGGATCATATGGGTGGTGGTTAAGTAACAGCAGATGTTCCTTTTAAAACCTGCAAACCAGAGAGGTCTGTTAACACAATGCTTGTTTGTTGCTGAATTAGTTCTGTGTGTAACCTTTATGTTTGTGACTTCTTCTGAAAGAATGAAGAAGAAACATTCAGATGGTTTGGAAATTTGGAGGCTGCTATTTTTGCTTTGTGAAAGTGGAAAGATTTGCATAGGCAGGAAATTCTGATTGACTAATGGGCAGCAAAGTACTTAATTACAGTATAAAAGTAAATTAGGTATACTGAAAAGAACACTTGTATTATAGGAATCTGAAGACAGATCTGAGTTCCACTGTTTGCATTGTTTGTTCTGTGACTTTGGGCAAATTACTTAACTTCTCTAAGCCTCAGCTTTTCTGAGTGTAAATAAAAGTGGTGGGAGTGTTAGTACTGAATCTATATGCATTGATTATTTTGAGACTTAAATAAAATAATGTATACGATGAAAACTCTTATTGGTCTGTAAAAACATAACCATTGAATTTCCCCAAGTGAGCCCATTTCTTTCTGTAATGCCATTTTTAGGGCCTGTGCTTTTTGTGACAATCAAATGAGAATTTCTGTCTTTCCTTTTTTTTCCCTCACCAAAATCCTAACCTCAGAGTTGACTTTACCAGAATGTTCTAACATAATCAGAGTGAAAAGATTAATATTACTATTAATACTTACTTGGGAATATTGTAACTCAGAACTCTTATTCTGGTTCACAAAATAGAACTTCTAGAACTTTGAGAAGAGGCAGCTTGGTGTGATGGAAAGATCACAGGATTTGGATTTGGGACTCCAGTTGAGGTTGTTTACTGGTTGTATGACTTATTATGCATGTTCACACATTTCCAGAGGTGAACTATAGAATCCTTGCCATAGAAAAGATTGCTTAGAGAATGTAACTGTCTTCACTTTATATGCAGAGAAGTATCTTCCCAGATTGCATTTTTAGTGATTATTTTATAATCCAGTAGTTGATCTCTGTTTTTCTCTTAGTTTCTGCAATATATTGGAGGCAGTGGAGTTCAGAGTCACTTTCTCTGCTGCATACAAGGCATATGACCTAGTTACTTAGTATCTCTGTGCCTTAGTGTCTTCATCTGTAAAATGAACATTATAATACTATATACTTTGCAGCGTTGCTATTAGAGAAGTATGTGCTGAACTGTGTTAATTACTTCTGTTGGTATTACGATCACTTTTGGAATTATTAAGGGGAAAAAATGAAGTTCTTGTTTAGCCAATAATAATTTGAGAACCTATTAGAATAGTTTAATAAATTCTAATTACTGACTTTTTTACTTTATATATAAAGATTTTGGGGAAAAGGTTTTATTGACCATAAAAATTAAAACAATTTAAAAAAGATCTTAGGTTTCTCTTAATCCATGTGTAAGCATTTTAGTGATTTTTAAATGTAATAGTATGTGTCTCTTATCCTTTTTTGTTAATCTGAATTTATAAGTGGAAAATACAGCATGCTGATAAAACCATTTCATTAGATAAAAATACACATTTTCAATGTACCTATATTGCCTAATATTGTCATTCCTGCATTACATGTCATTCCTGTGGGATAGCTATTTGTTCCTATAAATACAAATGGTTTCTAATTTGTACACATAATACACTCTACATACTTGAGTGAAGGAATTTTTCTATTTCAAATTTAACTTGTATAATTTTCTAAAGACTTTGCTCTCTCAAAAGTTAAAAGATATTTGGTTTTTAAAATGATGACAAATGAAGCTTTTGAAAAGCAATTCTTAAACAATTGGATTCTAGGGGTTTGCGGCTAAGCATATATGTATGCTTCTTCACATTTGATCAAGAATGAGTAAAACAGTAAAAATAATTAGAGAGTTTAACATGTTATGCTTTTTGAGTATGGATTCCTCACAAATAATTGAAATTTAAATAATTTCTAGAAGCAAAATTACAGAATTATGAATTAGTAAAAATCATCTTAGCAGATAGCAT
The DNA here is from genome assembly GCA_963574885.1 of Lepilemur ruficaudatus. Lineage (NCBI taxonomy): Eukaryota > Metazoa > Chordata > Mammalia > Primates > Lepilemuridae > Lepilemur > Lepilemur ruficaudatus. Next base: position 16,474 of record CAUYRT010005420.1, read on the forward strand.
GATGGTTTCATGATATATATAAAATATATACTGATTTACAAAAATTTCTTGACTGTGTTTATCCTGGACCTCCTTTCCTTTTCTAAGTGAACTTAGAAAACGGAACAAATCAAAAAAGCCAACAACCCTCCATTGTGGATAGACTTTAAACCTGAAATAGTTTGCATTTGGCTTGTGCCTGGCCAGTAGTCTTTTCATTCTTTTAGTTTCGTAATTCACAGTGAATTGTTATCTTCAGAGTAATGTTATCTTAAACATTCCTGTACTAGAAGCATTTCTTGGGGTCTGGTGTCCAAATACTATTCTTTCTCTCTGTATTATCTATTTTAGCTAAATTTCTATTAGTATTTGTATCATTTCATGATTCATAAACAGATATGTACTAGACCCTTTCCCTCATAAACTGCTGTATTCATATTGTGGAAACTGCTAGTTTGAATGTATAACTACTGATACATTCATCTTTTTCTCTTATCTCCTCAGTGGATTAAAATGTCTAGTTTTATAATGACATTACTTGGGTGAGAATCTTTGAATTACAGCTTTACCTTGGAATCTTTTCTCAGTTGTCTTTTGAGTAGATTAGAAATAGTTAAATGCCCTTGAACGCTCATATCCCAGATAATCTTCAAATCAGTGATTGGTTAAAATGAGTTGTTGGAAGAGAAAGAAGCCTCCTAAGTGTAGGGGGAGGGGGAGAGGGTACAGGGAGTGGGGAAGGGGTGCATGTAAGGGTTGCATGGCCAGGAGAGAGGGTGCAGCAGTACAGTACAGTACAGTAAAGTACAGTAAAATGTTACAGCATTTTTCTCCTAATAATTCATTTTTTGTCCTGTAACTTGTTCTACTACATTTTCCTTTCAGTCATTAAGATTTAAATTTCATATTTCTGGTAGTAAAATCATCTCTGTCAAGTGTGGGGAATCTGCAGCTTTAACACCACTTCATGTCTGATTAGAAGGTTTTCTTTTGTAATTAATTTTCCTCTGAGCTCTTTGTGGAGAACAGTAGCCCACTGCAGAGAGGTTAGAATACCGTGGACTTTGGCTGTTCAGCTTTAATGATACAAGAGGATAGCAAAGCAAGAATAATTGAGGTACTTTTTGGTGAGCAGAAAATGTGAACTGACTGTCAGTGTGAGATCGGTTCTAGGAGCAGTTAGCCAGCAGTAATAGGGCACACTTGAGTAATTGAATTTGCATAACAAGGCTTGCTGAAGAGATCTGACAGGCATAGAGATTTGTCTAGCTAGAGAGCTCCAGATGGACGTGACCACGCAGCAGCTGGGTGGCACGTTGCTCAGCATGGACAGCACCGCCCAGACTGGCAGCTGGACCCTGGCGACTGCAGGGCTGTGGCAGGCCAGCTGGTGGCTTCTGACAGCCAGTGGCCCTGTTAGAGAGCCTTTTCATAATGGCCTGTCAGGGTACTGGACCTGCAGGGACTGGCAGGAGAATGTTGAAAGTCACCAGTGAGGGCTGTTAAGCTGAAGAAATCTGTTCCAGGGAAGTAGGGGTGGTCACTGTCGTAGCCACACAGCATCTTGCAGAGTGATTCTCCTCCTTTTTAAAGAAGACAGGGTTAAAAAAAAAAAAAAAGACAACAAAACCAAAAAACAAAATACACATTTGCTCTAGACCAGTCATTCTGGTTTATTGCAGTTTTCTTAAAACCTTGACACCAAGTTGCCAACCATCCTGAGAGCCAATGTAGACCGTTGGTTGGGATGGAAAAGAACGTTCCTTTTCATGTTTTCCCTCTGTCTTTGCATATTTGCAGGAGGGCATATTTGTTGTTTTAGAAATTGGTGATAATTTAATAATTTATCTTGGATTTATTGTTCATAGACAAAAGCATAAAGGACCAAACTGCAGAGAAAATGAGTGGGAAGTGATGTGAAGTCAGTTTGTTCAGGTCGCCCTTTCCCCTCCACGTCCAGGTGGACTGTGTTTATAACCACCCATCTTCTCAGATTAGAATAAACATGGAAGAAGGCCAGCTTTCTGCCTGCTATTAATAAATCTGTGTTCTTAAATTGAGAATTTTGTCATTGTTTAATGTTTCCACTCTAAAAAAATCATGTAACTAGATAATACAACTTTTTTTTAAGGGCAGGAAAACTTTACTTAGATACATTTTCCAGTAAAATGAAAAACTTAATCTTACGAGCCTCAAATTCACTTGTAGTCCAGTTAAATTCTAGTGAAACAAAAACATTCATAACGCTTCCTTTGAGTGTGTGTCATGGACATTTCATCTGTTTCTCTTTGAATTGTCTTACTAGTGCTTTTTACTTTTTCATTCTTTTCCTAATATTTTATTTATTCCTTATATCATTCCAGTAAATTAGAGTAGATAGTCTTTCAATTTTAATGAGATGACATGGGGGCTACACAGAAGGCAAAAGTGCGCAGTATCACCTGGCTAATTGTGTGGCAACCTGGACTTTGTGGCAGTAAGGATGGTCGAAGAAAGTTAACATTCTTAACCTTCAAATTGGCAAAGATACAAAAGTCTGTTCTTAGTAAAGGTGGCAAAAATGTGTAGTTTCATAGACTGTTTTGGTGATGTAAATTACTTCAAGCAATTCAGATAATAGTTTGGCAGTATGCATCAGAAACTTAAAATGTATGTGTGTATATATGTGTATACACATATATGTACACATATATGTAAATTTCCCTAGTAATTCCACTTCTAAGAATTTGTCCCTCCAAATTTAACAATGCATGCAAAGATTTAGCTGTAAGAATGTATTCTTAGCATTGTTAAGAACAATGGTTCTCAATGTGCCCTTTATGGATCCCTAGGGTGGCCATGAAGTCAAAATTATTTTTGTAATAATATAGTAATAACTCGTGGTACAAAAGGAATAGTGAGTACAACTGCTGCACCTTAGCATAAATCAAGACAGTGGCCTTGTGTGTTTAACAGCCACAGTGTGCAGTTTCACTTAATGTCCTTGATGAAACATTAAAAATTATTTTATTAAATCTTGATTTTGAGTACATCTATTTTTATATTTGATAAACTGGGAACTAGGCATAAAACCCTTCTGCTACAGTTGTCACTGTAGTTGTCTTGAGGAAAAGTACTTAAATGATTGTTTGAGTTGCCAGCTGAACTGTCTGCTTTTTTGTAGAACATCATTTTTATTTGAAAGAATGACCAACAAGACATTTTATAGAAAAAAGAACGAAGTGAGCCTGTTACTTCAAGGAAAGCAATTGGCAGTATTTGTTGCCAATGATAAAATTGGATCTTTCAAGTAAAAATCAGAATTTTGAAAAACTTGCGTCTGATATATGAGTTTAACAGCTTCCAAATACTTAAAAAGACTTTTGTGATGCGATTGATGATGCTATTAAAGAATGTGAGTTTCTGATATTATATATGGGAAATTTGGAAGATTTGCATAAAGTACTGCACCAATATTTTCCAAATGACCATTGTATGATGTTACAAAATTATGCCTGGAAGAAAGATTCAGTGAAAGTGCAAAGTAGACTGAGAGTCTTTTTGGTTTTTTGTTTATTGGGGTTTTTTTGGTTTTTTTTATGACAGGGTCTCTGTTGCCTGTGTTAGAGTGCAGTGGCGTCACGGCGTCATCATAGTTCACTGCAACCTCAAACTCCTGGGCTCAAGCAATCTTCCTGAGTAGCTGGGACTACAGGCACATGTCCTTATACCTGGCTAATTTTGTATAGACACGGGGTCTCATTATGTTGCTGAAGGCTGTTCTTGAACTCCTGGCCTCACGTGATCCTCTTGCTAGGCCTCCCAAAGTGCTAGGATTACAGATGTGAGCCACTATGCCCACTCTTTCCATCGCCTGAACAGTTATTTCACACCTTCTCTTCAAATCTCTAGTACCCTTCCACAATGTCAGCTGATGGCCTTCCTTTTTACTTTCGCTGGGAAAATACACACGGTCATGAAAGAACTTCCACATGATCCCACCATCCTGTCTACCAACCTACATGCATTTTATGCATATACTCTGCCTTCTCTCCTGTCATAATTGATGAACTATCAGTGGTCTCCCTGAAGTTAACCTCTCTACTACTCCACCTCTTTTCCTTCTCCCCAATTAAATCAGAATCTCAAAATCTGTATATGTTGAAAATGTACATGTATAAAACACATGCAATGCAGTTTTAGTATAGGAGTAAGCATAATGGATTTTCATGGGCTATAACTCAGTAGCATGGCAGTATGTTATAGAACTAGTCTGTGAATCCTGCTTTTCTTACTAATGTGAGTCAAATAGTATTATGGCAAATATACCTAGCTTCTTTTTTGGTGGTTGAGTTTTTATTTGTAAGGCAACCCTAGAATGGAACTCAGCTATGTCATTTCTGTACATAATGTTCTGGTAGATACCCTAGAACAAACACCATTAGTGTGGTTAGTCATTTACTTGGGAAGTTATTACCAGGGCAAACTCAGACTACTAGAAACAGAAAGTACATATGCAAACCTGCTTTTTAAAATGGAGACACAGAGTATCTCAGCAATGTCGTAATATAAGTTAATGAATAATTATTCAATTTATAGAAATTTGACTCAGATATTTCAAGAAAGTATCTGTTTTATAAATCAAGAAATAGCTATTTTCCTCCATTGGTCTTTGAGTTAAAATTTTTTCTCCTTTCCTTTCTGCCCTTTTAGAAGACACAGTAATCTTACAGCTGTTCCATGCTCTCTTTAAAACAATAACAACAAAAAAAACCTTTCATGATATTGATGTTTTTGGATTCTAGACCTGCTGTCTTACCTGCTGATATTTCTCATTCTGAATTTGTCTGGATGTTTCTTATTATTAATTTCAAGTTAAATCTTTTTGGTTACCATATAGAGCCTAGTGTTAAAAAAAAAAAAAAAAAAGGAGGTTAGCATTCAGTTGTAGAGAATCTTGACTTGTTCTACCTGTTCTCAGATGCTTTTCTTTGAGTCCCAACCTCTCAACCCAGTTGCAAGAAAGCAGATGTTGAAATTACTTTTTGCAGATACTAAAAACCTAGCTTATTGTAATGAAGAAAATTTATCTCTGTTTTTAGTAAAAAATCAGGTGTCCAATTTTTACTGTAATGAGCCTTTCTGAAACCTGGTAGGATGGTAGGATGTGTGCTTTTCTACTACCTCATAGGAATCTTAAAATAGCAGCATTAAATAATCTCTTTTGAAATGCCAGTCTTTCAGGTTTACATCTCATCAAAAATGGCCCATTGTGTAAAACAGAAACAGACTGAACTGCAAGAGAACATACTCTAAATTGCACTGAGAAAATGAATATTTCATACCAGCACTCTGTCTTATATACATGCTCATGGAAGGAAATACGAAATTATAAAATCTGTGTTCACAGATCCTTCTGATCTAATCTGGTTATTTTTGAAATTTATGTTAAGAGTTTAACAGTGATATTTATAACCAAAATGATATGTTACTATATATAGAACCCTAATTTACAATACTAAGAAAATAAGTATTTTAAATGCCATATGAACTTATAAAATATTGTATCTTCAAAAAATGTTTCTCTTAATTGTAAAAAATGTTCATGTCTAATGTCTTCAGCCTTACCTTTTCAGAACCCTATTAACTTTCACTTAGCAAAATTTAGCAAGCTGAACTCTCTAAAATAATGTTTTTATTTAATGATTTGGTTTTTATGTTTTCATACTAAAGAATAGTAGGTGTTAATAACAGTATTCCACTGTGAGGAGTAAGGAGTTTTAGTTTTTTTTTTTTTTTGAGGTCAGTAGTGTTTAGATTAATCAGGTTGACATTTCTTGCTGGTGGGTCATGAACTGTTGATAATAGCATTAAATGGTGATTCAGTTGTTGCAGAAGGTACAACTCATTATCCAGCCACTATATTAAATCATCACAGAAAACAACTGGCGCCCCACACCCATGTGTTCTGTAGTAATGATATGTGAGGGAAGTATATATGTTTCTTTTGTTTATATCTTAAATTTATTGAAAGCTTAGTCACATTCTCAAAGGATGCTACAGCATTCGCCACTACTTTAGAGAACAAGGATCAATATCTTGACTGATTTGGGGGGATGAAGAGATATACAATCCTTTTAGTAACATACCCAAAGTATTCTCTTCATATTGTGAGCCTTTGTGAAACCTTGTTTTAATAATGAGTGTACCTGGGTTGCAAGTAATACAAGCAAATATATTTATGGATTTGTAAATTGGGTTTAATTTTAATTTAAATTATTACCATAGGCATATGGGTTCTTTGAAAAGATTTATATTTATTTTAAGGGAGAGATGATGCTTGGAAAGTTAAAGAATGTGCCATAGAAGTAAATTTCTTGATCAAAATTTATTGTTATTGTTACAAAAATCTCTTCTTTAAGAAAACTTTAAGAAATGAGCTAGATCTTTTTACATTGCTAATCCATTGCCTTTTAAGATAACCCTCAGTAGTTCGGTATGCAGTTGAATCAGAAATTACTGGTATCTCAATTTTAAATTCAAGTGTTTTCAGAATGTCCTGTGTGTATAAGCAAGTAAATAGATATAGCATGACAAGTATATTAACGTTGATTTATCTTATCATTAGATAGTATAGAATTAGTGGAGTCAATTTCTAAGTATTAATAATTTACCCTGAACACCCAGCCCAGGGTCTCACAAATAGGTACTTGGTCACAATTTGTCAACGAATGTGTGACACTGGGCAGAAGCAGGAAAGTTTTTTAGCACCTTGTATTTGTCACACAAAATGTATTTTAAGGCTGAAAGAATAGGAAAAATGAATATTTCCCTTTATAGGGAAAAGGAATATTAACATCTTCAAAGTAATTGACTTATTTGGGATAAATAGGTTCTTGAATCATGCTGACTCTTTAAAAAAGAAACAATATAGCATTAGAAAATAATGGGCCACTAGAGGTCACTGTTTAGTAATCAACTTTTAATGAACCAGAACAGTCAGGAAAGCCAAGAAATTACAGTGTAGATTTTTCTAATTATGAATTCATATTTAATCATTCAATGACATCTTAGCTGTGGAAATGGTTCTATATACTTTGCATATGTGGTTATGCTAATACACTATTATATTTCTCTGATGTTAGTCCTCCATCATTACAGTAGTACATTGCCAAAGGCTTTGTTATCTAATCTTAATTAGTAATTATGAGACTAATTAACTTTGTTACCGCCTCCACCCATTTTGTGGGCCAAAAGTTCTTTTGAAAATAAAGTTTCACTGTAAATAAAAGTTACATTTAAGTGAACATGGTTGTAATGGTTATAATCAGTTCCTTCCTTTTCCCCTTGTCTTCATGTTTCATTCTTTGGTTCCTCTTGCTCCCATGCCTGTTTTCTGCTCTCTCTTATGTGGTTTTTCCCTTTCTCCTTTGAATTCCTTTTCCACTTTAATGTGAATGAGCCACTTTATTTCACAAGTGACTGAGTGTTTCCTCAAGCTTTTCGGCCTTGATTCCATGAGTAGTAGAATGTGACTTTTACTGCATATGTTAAAGGAATCCCAGGGTGGGCAACTTGAGCTGAGCCAACCAGCAAAGGGAAGATCGTATACACGTAAGCAAGCATGCTACTGCTGTGGTTGCTGGGAGCAGACGGCCCTTCTCAGCCTGTCCAGCCCTACTCATGTGATGAATCTGTTTTCTTCCTAACAGGCTAGACTGGTTGCCCAAGAGGAGGCTTTCTGATTATAAGGAAAAAAACTGAACATGTGCACATGTTTTCCTTGAAAACAGCCCTGTGCATTCTTGCTTAGAAAGCAGGTACATCAGCACATTGCTGCTCAGACTTCCTCTACTTCTTGCTGCCTTTACCACCCCTGCTGGTAGGCCACCTCTGTAGGGTTGTGTCCACTTCACTGGAGGTTTGCTTCAGTCTGCCCAAGATCCACTTCTGAAACATTGCTTAGGAACCAGTTTCTGATGCTCATCCGGTCCAGCCCAGTCTTCTCAGCCTGCAATTCAAGGCCCTCCACAGTCTGGATCCAACTTAACTTTTCTACTCTTGTTGCTTACTGCTACTTTCCACATGTCTTAAATTCTAGCCAAATTGAACCAATCACTATTTCTTAAAGGTGTACCTCATTTACTCAAGTCACTGGTTCATTTTATGTTTTTCTTCTACAAGAATTTTAATCTCTTCCTTATTTTTTATCTGTCAAACTCTAAGCCCAATATAGATGACACCTTGTTGTGAAATCCTCTTCAGGTAGAGGTGATGCTCCCTGTGAGGTACCCTGACATGTAGAGCACTTAGCATCCCACCTCCCACTGTAGTTACTGTGTACCTTTGTTCTCTCCTCAACTACATTGTGAATCCATTGAGTCCACGGATTCTTGGCAAATAAATTAAGAGTGCCAAAATTTCCAATAATAAACCATTTGGCAGGGTGTCTGGCTTTATAATTTTAGTCTGGGACAATTAAAATGATTTTATAATGCTAACGTTTGTGATATTAGGGAAGGTTGTGGGATATTCTTAGCTGGAATGCTTTTCTGCAAAAGACCTTTGTCCAATAAGTTGAATTCTGTGTGAACACATGAGAATAATAGTCAACTTGCCCTTCTTGATTACGTACTTTGCAATATCACTGGGGATACAAACAGTTCTCCATTTAGTCTCCTAAGTGAGAGGAGAATGTATTTTATACTTGAAATGGTATACCTAATATATGTATAGCTCTATTTTGAAGAAATTGAAGAGTTTAATTAAAATAGCCTTTTACTTATAATAGCTCCAGATTTCTTGTGTTTTGGTAAAAATAAATATGTAAGATGCGGATTTTAAGCTTGAACTGTGTTTTTCAGCTCTTTTCAAGTATTATTTCCATTGGCTCCATATAGTATGTAAATTCTGTATTATTAGAGAGGGAAGTGTGTATAACCAATTCTTTTTTCTCTCCTAGCACAGCAATAACTGAAAAATTTTGCGTGTCTAAGCCTAGGTATGTGCTTTGTTATGACAGAAGCTAACTTGCAGGGTTTTTTGTTTGTTTATAAATCAAACATGTAAAGAGTTACCTGTTTGAAGTTTAGAATATACTTTTCCTTGGAAACAATGTTTTCTAATATATTTAGGTCCCTACTTTTGGCCTCAAATATATTCTACCCAGAATATCCCTAAATTATAATACTGTAAGTGTCATGTTTCTTTGGGAAATGATTTCAGAGATCCAGTGTGGGATGCCTGCCAGGATGCCAACCCCTCCTATCCTATGAGAAAATCCACTTACTGCTTTGCTTCTTCCTCCCCTTTTCTAAGCTTTGGGATCTAAATTTTTCTGTAGGGATTCACCTAACTCTTCCAAAATTTCAGCTATCTTATTCCTGTAGAGTTTTTCTAATTCTGTATTTCATCACAGACTTTTCTGATTTCCAGGCCTGCATTTTCATCTACTGGACCTGCAAGTCAAACTCATTTTCAAAGTCAAGCTCATCTTCTTTTTGATAGAACCAGCTCCTTCTCTCGATTCCCTGTTTATAGTATATTACAGTTTCAGTTTTTCTTATCTTTTAGGCTCAAATTCTGAAAGCAGCACTGTTCAATAGAAATAATAAGCCATAAATGTGATTTTAAATTTTCTAGTCACCACATAAAAAAACGTAATAAACACAGGTGGACATAATTTTAATAATATATTTTATTTAACCCAATTATCTAAAACATTGTAATTTCAACATATAATCAATATAAAAATTATATTGAGGTATTTTATATCCTTTTTTAATACTAAGTCTTTGAGATCTGGTGTGTATTTTATACTTAAAGCATGTCCGAATTTGAACTAGTCGTATATCAAGTGCTCAACAGATACGTGTGTCTAGTAGTTACTCTGTTGGACAGTGCACAGCCTTAGAGTCTCTGCTACATTTTCCTCTTCTCAGCCAGTGGCATATTGTGGTTCTACATTGTCTGCCAAAGTTCCTTCAATGTGTGCAAAGAAATTTACAGGATTTTCTTCTTTCTCTTTCTCCGATATTTCCCCCACTCCTGTCTTTAGAATAGTGTGTGTATCAGGTTCTTTGCTAGAATAAGTCATAATCCTTGTTCTCGAGGAGCTCACACTCTAGTCAGTGAGATGGGCACGGAAAAGGACACTGCATTACAGCGTAGATTGATAATTGCCATAACAGAGGTATAAACAAGTTCCGTGATGAGTTGATGCTGACTGCTAGGCCAGTTGCGTTCCTAAAGAACTGATAGATGTTTACCATGTATTGTAGAGTTGGGTAGGGATGTTTTAAGTAGAAGAGAGAAGTTTTCAAGGTTGAGAATTGGAAAAGGGCATGGCATATTTGAAGAAGACTGTGAGAGTCAGTATATCTGGAGTTTTAATTGTTTGTTCAAAACTCAACTACTTACTATTTTCTGAACAAATCCCATACTTACACCTTTGTGCATTCGCTTTTGCAGTTCACTTTACCTAGAATTTTTCTCTCTGCCCCAAGTCATTTCATGCCAGCATATCATAATCTTAATCATCTTTCATGCCCCATATTGATCTGATCTTTTTAATGAACCATATTCTCCTCTCCCTCTTTTATTTAGATGCCCCAAATGAATGTGATATTTCCCTCCTTTGAATTTTGAACATTTTAACTTTTGTATGGCATTTAATATATTTTTGTATTAAAGTAAATTTTATAGTATAGTAATTCTTGTCTGGATCATAAAACTTAATTTGAGCAAGAAATGGGTCTTTTGTATACCCTGAAGAGCTGCGATTGGGTTCCTTGATACAGAAGTATTCATTAAATACTTGATTTGTGGATAGTAAATATTTTTATGAGATCTTTAAAACAAAAAAATATTAAGCACAAAATTGAAGTGATCTAGAGATTCCAAGTACCTAATGTTTCTTTTAGATTAGTTTCATGGAAAGTCTTCATTAACTTGATTGACTGCTATATCTAGTTGGATGAAATTTCTTGATTTCGCTTGTAAAAGTAGATGTCATAAAAGCAACATTCTGTTGTAAATTTTTAGTATATAAAGTGCTAATGGTAAAAATGAAACCTATTTTCTTAAGGAAAACAGTTAAAGGTGTCTTGGCATAAAAATAAGATGGAAATTAATCTTTCCTTTGACATTTAAGGATCTATTTTGGTTTTTTACATAGCCATCTACTGCTTCTGGCAGTATGTTGAACAAGGTATATTAAAATACTCTGCTGCCGTAAAATACCCGTGTACTGGATAAGTTACAGTAAACTTACTTTTAAATGCATTTCAGATTCCTTAAAAGATAAAGAAAATTTTCAATGACCAAATAATTGAGTAGTAATCTGAAATAAGAATGGTAGTGAACCCAGAAGCTCTGGCTACCTAGGGAGCAAATGCTGATTCCTGGAACCAGGGCCTCTGGGGATTAATAGTTACAAGTAAAAAATCATCGGGGTAATAGGAACCTAGGCCCTGTGCTTACACAAAATGAGGAAGCTGACCCCTACTCCCCAGCCCCCAAAAAGCCAAAATACCCAAAGAGGCTATACCCTCAGGTAGAAAGAGTTGTCTATGGGTAATCTGCCTATTGGTTAATGAATCTAACTAGGAAATCTATTTGTCCACCCTAGTTATAGGTTAGGAAATAAAAGATATTAGTTTCCTCTGAATCTTTGTAACAGCAGCTTTGAACTTACAGGTGTAGAGTTCAAATTTAAATTACTCACCCAATTGGGAAAATACTCAACTAATAAATTAAATTTTAGTTCTTCTAAGCTGATAGGACTAGTACGGTCTGTCATCCACAGAAAGAATAAAAATCCTCTCTGCTAAAGATACTGTTAAGAGACAAAAAAGATAAGCTGCAGACTGAGAAAATATTGCAGATCACCTATCCAACCAAAGATGTGTATCCATAATATATAAAGATTTCTCAAAAGTCAACAATAAACCAACCCAGTTGGAAAATGGGCAAAATATTTCAACATACGTATCACCAAAGAAGATACATAATTGGCAGATAAACACATGAAAAGATGCTCAAAGTCATCCATTAGCAAAACACAAAACGACAATGAAATACCACTATATACCATTTATACAAAGGCTACAACTTTTCAAAAAACAACAGTATAATTGCTGATGAGGATATGGAACAACTTGAATGCTCATACATTCCTGGTAGGAATGCAAAATGGTGCAGCCACTTTGGAAAACAGCTTGCCAGCTTTTTATAGAGTTAATCATATACTTATCTAATGTCCCAGCAATTCTACCCCTAGATGTTTACCCTGGATAAATGAAAACTTACGTACACAAAAAAACCTGTGCCAGAATTCATGATCCACCACAATGGAAAACAACCTAAAAATCCTTCAGTGGGTGAATGCATAAAAACCTGTTCTGTGTCCATACAGTGAATACTGCTCAGCAGTATGGAGGAATGTGCTACTGATACTCAAAATAACAAGTAAATCACAAAGGCGTTATACTGAATGAAAGAAGCCAGCATGAAAAGGTTACATACCATATGATTACATTTATATAACATTTTGGAAAGGCAAAACTATAGGAATGTATTACAGATCAGTTATTTCAGGAGTTGGGGTAAGCAAAAGAGTTTGAACGCAAAAGGGCAGCATGAGGGAATTTTTTGGGGTGATGGAATTATTCTGTATCCTGATTGATGATGGTGATTACATGAGTGTGTACATGTTAAAACTCATAGAACTTCACACACAAAATTAAATTTTACAGCATGTTAATTTCACAATGAAAAAGGAATGACTAAACATAGATGTTTTCAGTAAACAAATACTGATAACATTTAACACCAAGAGATGTACACTAAAAGAAGATCTAAAGGATGTCCTTTGGTCCCAAAGGAAAGCCTGAGATGTAATAAGAAATAGTAAGCAAGGAAGAAATGTAAATATCTAAATAGTCCACGAGATTGGGTAATTTAAAGTTATTTGGGTAAATCTAAAAACATTATCTAAATATAATAATATATAAATTGTGGGATTAAAGAAAGAAATAAAATACAGAACAACAATAATGTGTAAGCCAGGAGAATCTAAAGATCTTGTGTTTCAAAGGTATGTTAAGATGTTGATTAACTTTAGAGTTAATTCAACGTGCTAAAATTTCTAAAAGAATAAAAACAAAATATATTATTTCTAAACCAGTAGAGGAGAAAAATAAAAAGGAAGACAGAAACAAAGCCTGAATCTAAAAGACAAGAAAGGAGTGGGGAAAAAACCCACAAAACAAACAAAAAAACGCATGGGGGAAAAGCACAAAATAAAATGGTTGAATAAATTGGATTAAATACGCCAAACTAAAGACATGTATTTGTCATATTGGACACACATCTCTAAAACATAAAGACACAGAAAATACAAGTATCTTTTTGATATACTGGGCAAATTCCAACCAAAAGAGAGATGGATTTACTAATATCTAATAAATGGGTTAATTAATTAGATGTAACAGTCCTTAAAATTGAAAAGCATCATTAAGGATAAAGGGATCATTAATAATGATAATGTTTCATTCACCAATAAGATGTGAAAATTTAAACTTATATGTACTGTGCTTTCTAAAGTAATCCAAAAGATGTATAGAGCAAAAAAAGTATAGAACTACAAAGAGAAATTGATAAATGTCTCCCATCATAGTGGGATATTTCAGTATACTTCTCAAGCAACTGGTGATCAAACAACAAAAATACTGGTAAGGATATATATTTGAGTAACAGTAAGCTTGATCAGGTGGACATATATTGAACCTCATACTCAGCAACTGAAGAAGAAATGTATTTCTCAAGACACATGGAATAATTATTGGGCCATAATGCAAGTCTCCGCCATCAAAGAATCTGTATCTTATAGATCTCATTCTCTTACAACAAGGCAATTTAATTAGAAATCAATGGCAAAAATCCAATTAAAACTTATACATTTGAAATTTAAAATCACAATTCTAAAGAATTCATATTCTTTAGTTAAAGAAGCCATGTAAGAAAGAAAATTTAAAACTCAATAATACAAATACTACATAGTAAACTGTGATGTGGCTACAGCAGAACTTTTAAGAAACTGAATGCAAGTTTTGAATGAAATCTCAAAATATAAGGAACAATCTGAGTATAAGAAAACATTTAAACTAAAATTTTCCAATATAAAAGACATAGTGAAAAATAAAATGAATTCAACATCAAAAAATACAAATAACTCAATTTTAAAATGGACAAAGGATTTGAACATTTTTCCAAAGAAGATATGGCTAATAAGCACATGAAAACATGCTCAACATCACTAATCATTAGGGAAGTGAAAATCAAAACCACAAACAGATACCACTTAATACCTATCAGGATGGCTATTATTAAAAAACAAAAACAAATAGAAAATAGTTGTGGATGTGGAGAAACTGGAACCCTTGTACACTGTTGGTAGGAATGTAAAATGGTAAAACCACTGAGAGATGATATTGGTGGTTCTTCAAAATTAAACATACAATTACCATATGATCCAGAAATTCTACTTCTGGGTATATACCCAAAGAATTGAAAGTATATATGTTCATAGCAGCAATATTCACAGTAACTAAAAAGGTGGAAAAGCCCAAATGTCCTTTGATAGATGAATGGCTAAACAAAATGTAATATATGCATACAATGGAATGCTCTTCAGCCTTAAGAGGAATGAAATTCTGAAACATTTGAAACTATGGATGAAACTTAAAAGACATTATGCTAATTGAAATAAGCCAGACACAAAAGAACAAATATTGTATGATTTCACTTATATGAGATTCCTAGAATAGTCAAATTCACAGAGACAGAAAGTAGAACAGTTGTTTCCACAGGCTGGTGGGAGGGGAGAAAGGGAGCTATTGTTTAATGGGTACAGAGTTTCAGTTTGGGATAATGAAAAAGTTCTGGAGATGGATGGTGGTGGTGGTTGCCTAACAACGTGAATGTACTTAATGCCACTGAACTGTACACTTAAAGATAATCAGAATGGTACATTTTATGTTATATACATGCTACCATTTAGAAAAAGAATCATTAAATAAGAATCCAGGAATGAAACAAATAATAATAGCAAATGACTTGAATTTTACTATGTGACAAAGATTCTTAGGGTTAAAGAACAAAATTCAGCTCTTTGCTCTGTTTAAGAACTATGTAGAACAAAATTATATTAAAAGTTTAACAAGAAACAAAGATACATTTAAAGATACAAATATAAAGAGAGTATGATGGCAAAATCATATTACATAAAGTAAAATTTAAGGCCATATTTGAGATGAAGTTGAGGGGTGTCTTAGAATGGGAAAAAGAGGTACAACTTGTGAAGAAGAAACACTATTATGTACTTTTATGTATATAGTATTATATAAATGACTGCATAAAGGCACAACTTTAGAAATTTAAGAGTTTGATTTAAAACCATAACTATGTTGGAAATTTATAATATTTCTCTCGGTATTTGACAGGTCAAGATGACACCACATACCAAAGTAATTGATTGACACATTTAATAATCTTAGTTTAATAGATACTTATAGAATACTATAAATAGCAAATATACTGTCTTATCACATTTCATGGACTGTTTACAAAATTCATCCTAAACTTGGCCACAAATAAAACCTTGAAAGATTCAGAAATAGAGATTGTATCGTGTTCTCTAATCACAAGGACATAAAAACAGTAAATACAATTTCAAGCTACTGGTTTGGATTGAATTGTGGATTCTCAAGGTTCATATGTTGAAGTCTAAAATCAAAGTATCTCAGAATGTGACCTTCTTTGGACATAGGATCTTCACAGAGTTAATCAAATTAAAGTGAGATCACTAAGGTGGGTCCTAATTTAATATTGGTCTCCTTATAAAAAGGGGAAATTTAGACACAGACACAAAAGGAAGATGAGGTGAAGACACAGAGAAAACAGCCATCTACACACCAAGGAAAAAGTCCTGGAACAGATTCTTCCCTCACGGCCTTTTGAAGGAACCAACTCTGCCAACGCCTTGATCTTAGACTTCTAGAACTGTGAGACAGTAAATTTCTGTTGTTGAAGCCACCCACTTGGTGGTCCTGTTATGACAGCCCTATCAAACTAAGACAGCTACCATTAGAAAATTGAAAATATTCTTCTAAATAGTTTTGAGATCAGAGAAATTTTAAGCTAAAATGAATGAAAATGAGAACATTGTATATTAAAATATATATTAAAGCTAACTGTGGAAGAGATTTTGTAGATTTCAAATTCTTTTCATAGTTAAAAAAGATTGAAAATAAACTGAGCCTGTAAAACTCAAGAAACTAGAAGAAAACAAGTGTAAACCAATATAAATAAGATGAAAGTGCTAAATGAGGAAATTAGTTAACAACAAGAAAAATAGAATTGTTAAATAAAACCAAGAGTTGGTCTTTCAAAAAGATAAATCTTTAAGCAGTCTGACCAAGAAAAATAGAGAAAATATGAACATCAAGAATGAGATAAGAAAGACTGAACACAGATATGGGTGAAATTAAAGGAATTATAAATTTTAGGTCAGAAAATTGGAAAGTCCAAATGAAATGGGTAGTTTTCTAGGAAAAATAGAAATTGTTAAAATTGATTCAAGAATAGGCAAAACACATGAGTGGACTTCTAATGACTAAAGACATTGAAACAGCCATTACTAAAAAGGAACAAAGTAAAGATGGTTTTAAAAAACACATTTTATGTGATCTTCAAATAATATATAATTCGTATATATATGTGCTATGGTTTGAATGTGTCTCCTTCAAAAATCCCCTTCAAATAAAACTTGATGGCCAATGTGATGATATTGAGAGTTAGGGCCTTTAAGAGGTGATTAGGTCATGAGGTCTCCTCCTCTCCTGAACAGGAATAGGGGCCCAAATAAAGGGCCTTGTTGGAGAGAGTTAGTTCTGCTTGCCCTTCCATCTTCTGCCACATATGGACACAGTGTTCCTCCCCTCCCGAGGGGATGTAGCAACAAGGCGCCATATTGGAAGCACAGAGAAGCCCTCACCAAACAATTGAATCTGCTGGTGCTTTGATCTTGAACTTCCCAGTCCTAAAACTATGAGAAAATAAATTTGCTTTTTATAAATTAGTCTGTGGTATTATGTTACAGCAGCACAAAATGATATAAGACAATATGTAAATATATGATAAAGTTTAAATAATATTCTAGAGTCTGAGCTCTAGAATAATACATAATAGATTTAACAAGAAATATGCAAGACCCATAAGAGGAAGATGACAAAACTTTATGAAGGTGAAATAGGATCTAAATAAATGGAGGCACCACTCATCTGCCTTGAAAAGCATGTAAAGATGTTCATTCTCTTGAGGGAATATATAAATTTTAATGCAAAACTATGTTCTATTTCTTTTTTAAAAACTTAAAGCTCTCATTTGGAAGAATAAGTCAATAGAAATTGCCGAAAACTTTTTTTAATAAGGCAGTTAGGACTCTGCTAACTATCGGATGTAAATAAAGTTATTATGATTAAAACAGTATACTATTTGCTCAAGAATAAAGAGTAGTTTGGGGGGACAGAATTGAGTCCCCAGACAGACCCATGTATATATGGGGCCTTAGAATCTGAGTAAGGCAGTCAGATCAGCGGGAACATGATGAATTATTATATTTAATAAGTTAAGACAATCAGCTATTCAGCAGATCCCTACTTCATACCATATACAAAAATAAATAGCAGATGGATTAAAGAACTGAGTGTCAGAAATCAAGACCTATAAGAAAACCAGAGAAAAGTATAAGAGAATATTTTCATAATCTTAGCATGAAGAAAACTTTCTGAAGCAAGACACATAATAAAACGTAAAGAGAAAAATGTAACAGAGCCAAGAATTTTTTAAAAAATCTGTGACAAGATAAAAAGTTAAAAGGCAATGATAGACCAAGGAAAAATATTTGCAAAATATATACAGAGTAAACATAAAAGTTTATTGTAAGTTAACAAGAAAAATACCAAGAAATCAGGAGAAAAATAGAAAAATATGTAATAGGCAATTTGCTGAAGAAGAAACCCAGTGACCTATGTGAACAGATATTCTACTTTGCCAGAGGACAGAGAGTAAGTATTGTGTATCAAGCATCGCTTACTTAATCTTTCACAGTCCTGTAAAGTGAGTTCATTTAACAAATGAGAAAATTAAGTCTTAGAATTGATAAAGCTTACTGGTTTACATTTTTGCAAATACTATAGCTTATGGAGGTAGTGGAATGTTTTCTCCATTAAAACTCTTCCTATATTCTCATTCTTGTAATTCATGATTATCTTTTTTTCTTTTCTTTTCTTTTCTTTTTTTTTTGAGACATAATCTTACTCTGTCACCGCAGTGATGCTGTCACAGCTCACTGCAACCTCGCACTCCTGGTCTCAAGGAATCCTTCTGCTTCAGCCTCCCGAGTGGCTGGGACTACAGCGAGGTACCACCACGCCTGGCTAGTTTTTTCATTTTTTGTAGAGATGGGATCTCACCATGTTGCCCAGGCTGGTCTTGAAGTCCTGGCCTCAAGTAATCCTCCTACCTTGGCCTCCCAAAGTGCTGGGGTTATAGACAAGAGTCACCACACCTAGCCAGCAATTATCTTTAATATAAATTTTACTTTCAGAACATACTTGAAGGTGTTAATTTAGTACAGTCCCTTGAAGAGAGAGGGCAAGAAAGAAATTCAGTCTATTACCTTTGATCGGGTGACCCTCTAAGAGGTTACGCTTTCAAGATGTACATATACGTACATGTGTATTTGACTTGAAAAGACAGACATGATTTTTATAAGGATGTGTTTCTGTTGTACTTTGGCAAATACTGCCTAAATCATGTCTAGGTTTTGATTTGCTGGAGACTTTAAAATGTATAAACTTCCTCTTTCCTGGAGACTTTAAAATGTGTGAACTTCCTGGCATAGTATTGAATTGCCTTTCAATTAATCCAGTTTTTGTTTTTTTGAAGCTTAATAGGGAGTCTGTCAATATCCAATTCATTATTTTATAAAATTTGGTTTCTTTATCATATTTTCTTTGATAAGAGAATATTTTCCTGAACAATGCAATTATGTGTGGTGTGTATACAAATGTGTTTTTAAATTTTTTGAGTAAAAGATTTTTTTCTTTTATGTCATCAAGATTTACTCTTTTTAATCCTTTTGGCTCTCTTTAAGTACTATAATGGCTTTCTTTCTGATATTATAGTGATCAGAACTCATTAGTAGGTAATAAATTACATCATACAAATTTCCATGACTTTCTTCAACTTTAACAAATCAAGAAAAAATTTTTTTATAAAATGTCATTTATTATTTCTGAGTCATTTTCTACATTGTAAGATCACTTCACCTGTTTTTTCTGGCAATTTCTTACTATCAATCATTAATGGCTGTTATGCAAAGAGCTCATGGTCTAGGGAAAGCCACCAGGTAAACAACTATAATAGCATGTGATGTGATTGATAACAGGAGTATGAATCAAGTGCTTGAGGAGGATGCACAGATGAGCTGAGTTCTTTATGGGGTGGGGCTGAAAATGACACTTGAGCTGAACCTTAAAAGAATAAGTGAATTTCTGCCAGCTAAGCAGAGCCTGAGATGGATATTGGAGTAGGAAGTGAATGTGAATACCACATACCAGCAAGAGGAGACAGCAGGGTGTGGAAAGGCAAGACAGATGGAAGTTCCTTTTTTTTTGTGAGACTGAGTCTTGCTCTGTAGCCAGGGCTAGAGTGCCATGGTGTCAGCCTAGCTCACAGCAACCTCAAACTCAGGGGCTCAAGCAATCCTCCTGCCTCAGCCTCCCAAGTAGCTGGGACTACAGGCATGTGCCACCATGCCAGGCTAATTTTTTCTATTTTTAATTGTCTGGCTAATTTCTTTTTATTTTTAGTAGAGATAGGGTCTTGCTCTTGCTCAGGCTGGTCCCGAACTCCTGACCTCAAGCAATCCTCCCACTTCAGCCTCCCAGAGTGCTAGGATTACAGGGGTGAGCTGCCATGCCTGGTCCGGAAATTCATTTTTTCTATACAAGAGAAAGAAGTAGTAATTTGATTTGGCAAGAGTGTATAGCATTGGGTATCAGGGACCAAGAAATGAGTCTAGAAATGTGAGCTGAGACTAGTCTTTGCAGGACCTTGAATGCCCTACTAAGGAATCACTTTAAGTAAATTAGAGATGTGGAAATTTTCAAGCAGAGAAATAAGATAAATGATTCCCATGGCATTGGTGAGAAATGGGTTCAAAGAGTACAGGCAGAGGAAAATCAGCTAAATAATTGTGGTATTTTAGTTGAGAGATGAACAGAGCCAAACTAGGGCAGTAACTATGCGAATGAAAAGAAAAGAACAATTGGAGAAAAATAACATGTGGACTTTCACCAAGATAGTAAATTTATGTTTTGATACACCTGCTCTGTTTTAAGCATATGAAAGTAATAGGATATAAGAGAAAATTATTATAAATAGTAGACAGTTGTGTTCAAAGATAAGATACATGTCTTGATGGACCAAAAATAGAGTAGCAGTATAGCACATTGTGTGGCACTAATGCCATCAGGTAGCTGAGTCTTGGGTCCAAAACTGGGCAGTAGTGGCCGGGAGTTCTATTCCTGAGTAAAAAGGAACTAAGAATACTCTGTGTGCGTAGTTGTGGACTGGGCCCAGCCTCATAGCCTGAAGACAGGAAGCTAAAATCTGCTACTGACCATTGCCTTGGGCTACATTTTTCAGCAAGATTTGGATCTTAAGCATGGGAAGTCACAGTTACAGTGGTAAGACCAGGCACTGAACCAGGCCACCTGCTGGCTTCATGATGACCTACAATATCCCTAATATCCCCATAAAACAGGAGCTCTAACCCACCAGTGTAAGAACCAGTCCTAAACTGGGGCTTTGGAGGCCAAAGAGACAACTATAAAATCATATACAGGGAGAGGTGCACATAGATAGCCAGGATGGGAGGTGGGGGGTGGGAAATAAACAGTTTCTCATGCAAAAACCTGACGACCAAAATTTTAAACACAAAAAAAGAAAAAAGTCAACAAAATAACCTTACCTAAAGAATTGTTAAATGATCTATTTCAGTAAAAAGAAAAATAAATCTAGGGAGAAAGACATAGAATGTAAGAAATAGCCATGAATACAAGATGATTTTAAGAATCAGTCATAAATTTTAAGTACTGAATTTTAAAAACCTGGTTTTTTATGTATTTAAAAAATAAACTAAAACTGAAACTGTGGAGAAGAAGATTTGAGTTGCTTATGGGGTGGTAGAATGGTATTCCCTAGTTTAAAGCATGCAAAGGTTCATGCCATGTTTGAGAAGAGAATAGAAATACTGAATAACTTTAGATGTTTTTAAAAATATTTATGGTTAATTATGTATGTTTTTAAAAATTGAGAACCACCATTAAGAAGAATAGAAAAGTAATCCATAGCTTACAAAGCCCCCACGGGGGTAAAAGGGAAACTTAGAAAACTTTTATCAATCCAACAGAAGGCAGGAGAGAAGGAAAAAGAAATTGAAGGAAAAACGAAAGTGAATAATAAAGACAAAATGATATGTTAGAAATAAGTCTAATCACAATAAATGTCAACAGATTAAATTCACTTTTCATCAGATTACATTTTAAAAATTCAGCTATCTACTCCTTATGAGAGACATACCACTGCATCTAAAAAAAAAAAACACCAAAAGATTCAACACAAAGGGAGAGAAAAATGATCTGAGAAAATATTAGAAAAAAAATTTTACATCAGAATCAACTGATATTAGTAGCTAGCTATGGAAAAGTGAAAAGGAAGTCAGATGACTCTAAAGTAGCATTTCCCAAAGTATAGCCTCTGAGAAATCTAATTCTGAAGGAGTTATTTGAAAAAAAGAATTTAGTGAAAAAATAAGTTAGAGAAATGGTACATTCTCTGTCTCCCCTTGGGACTATTCAAGGTGCATATTTGCATATTAAAATAAGTCCTTAAGTCTTTAGACATCTGTTTAACTTTGTTTATTAGACCACAAATAAACTTTGTGGTATTTGACCACAAAACCTTTAATCAATTTGAGGGATTCTTTTTTTTTTTGTGGGGGGTGACTTATGTAGGTAGGAAATTAGAGGTGTAGCTTTCAAACTGAAAGACACCAGGGTTTCAGTGACTAGCGTTGAAGACTTCATGTTGCTCTCCACTTATCTGTCTTCATTGTCTGTTTCTGCTATGCTCAGCATGTCAGCCTCGTTATCTTTTACTATAGACACTCTTCACATAAGCCTTCAGCAACCTTAGCTTAGCAGTCCATGCAGAACTCTGTTGGCTTTGTTGGATTTGCTTGGCCCCCAGTTTGGCCGTGAGGATGGGGTGCCCTTGTTGTCCATGAGAACAGCCTTTTGGCCAGAGGGGCAGGATTTGTTATCAGGAGGAGGATAGGAAACCTTACCAGAAACAAAGCAAGCATAGCCATAAATTTATGTCACTGTAAATACTCATTAGTATCCTGTAGAACTAGTGTTCTGAGGAACTAACCTTGGGAAATGCTGCCATAGGGTTTCTAGTATATGTGGGTAGTGATATTAATAATATCTTAACTGAAAGTGGACGTGCAGGAGGAAGAACCAATTTGGGGTCTGTTCAAGGGGAGGGTAGGAGGATAAAAGTTGTTTGAACATGTTGAATTCATTGTGCTTCTAAGGGCGAACAGTAAGAAATAGTTATGGTCAGTGAAATTTTGACTTGATTGACTCTAGGCTTGGAACTGACAGGTTCACTCTTGCCTTTGTAACTGAGTGTACTGAGCAAGTTGTAGCTATTGGCTGTGCATGTAATCAGGAGGTAGGTTGTGTTAAGGGGTGAGGCAGGAGAAGGCCATTATCCATGATAAGTTGATGTATATGGCTTATTTTTACTTAAAAAACAAAGTAGGGCAAGAAATGTTCCTTTCTGCTGCAATTAATTCTCATGAAACTAGGTGAAGAGTTCTCCCCACTTACATTATCACCATTCAGCAGTGGTTGCCTTTATCACAAATATGGGCTCACAGCATTGTGTAAAAATATAATATTTTTAAATTACTCCTCGTAGGAGTGTTTTTCTACTCAGTAAGGAAACAGTCAAGTGGAATCCAAACCCTGTGTAAACAAACAGGAATATGGCCTTTTTCCTCATGCTAACCTAGTTAGTTACCCTTCCTTAATGTTATGTTATACACCATCAGAAATGATTGCAGAAGGGTATGTGTTTGCAGAGCGGACCACATTCAACTCGTATGTTAAAGTGGCCACCTCTCCAGCTATGCTTCCCACCCCAAAATATGAGAGTCCACATTCTCAAGAGATTTCCAAGTGGGTTTCAAAGACAGTGCTTTCTGGTTACCCAAGCATAGCTTATTAGCACAGCCTTCCCTTAATATTTAATTTCTTGCTCTCCCCAGTTTGCTGCTGGGTTATCATCTTGCCTTTTGCTTATCCCTTCTTACTCTCTACCCTCTCTTCTCTGTCAGCCATCGCTGCTTTTTACGTATGGTCAAACTTATAACAGAACTCCTGTGAACAATCAATTCTCTATAAAATAGAGGGCAGATGATTACTGTGCTTGTTTTTCTTCTCAAGCAAACTGGAGGGGGGAAACCCAGAAAGATATGGGATATGGTGGTAATAGGATTACTCAGAAATTGGTTATTAGCCTTGTTTTACTTTGTGATTGAATGAAAATGCTGAATGAAAGGAATGTATATGAAATTTCTAGGAAAATATCCAACTCCTATCACAGAAAATGTTGCAAATTATACAACTCCTAAAGAATAAAATAGAAGGACATGAGATTGCAAGCTATAGGTCTCTTATTTGGCTTTTTAAAATGATTTTTAAAGCTGAAAGATATGTAATTTACAAGATGGAGTTTTAAAAATCATGTTTTCCAAAGATATTCAAGTTAACTCTCCTTAGGCTCCAGATGTTTAGCTTTCAGGAACCTAGAGTTTTATTGTAAACCAACATTGTACACCATCTTAATCTGGAGTGAATGTCAAGGAATTGCTGTTTAAAGTGATTTTCACTATGAAAGCAAACCATTTCATTCTCTGATTTACCCCTCCCTCAAAAAACCCCACTCTGCATTTCTGTCTGACGGCTTCTGTACTGTAGTGGTCCTTCTCAAGCCAGCCCAGCTCCATGCGGAACATTCTGTTGCTCTTTCAGCATAAGCAGGTCTATTGTGATATTTATCTGAATTCAAACAAGGCTAATTAAAAGAGCTGCTGACAGTTGTTGTGATCTGACTTTGACTGCAGCTTGATGGTCATTATGGGTAAATAATGAACCAGGTCTGCAAATGTAGCAGCTGCCAACTTGGGATAGAAGAACGGCTATTGCTTCCAATTTAAGGATCTATCGACCGCTTCTCTTCTCCCTGCAGATCTTCTGCAGAAAACTAATGTTTTCTGCTGCTGTGTATTGTGGTTTCAGCTGTTTCAGATATAGCCTATAATTTCCTTCTTTAATATTTAACTTAGGACATTATTAGCTTTGAGAGTTAACAACTTTCCTATTTTGAAGAAGTTCAGCTTTGTCCTTATGTATGCTGTAACTAGTTAACCAGGTACAGTTTATTTATATGAATTTAATTTGTGTATTATGCAGGAAACAGCTAGAGCAAGGTACAGCTTTATCCTATGTGGATGCCTTTTTAAAAAAAGAAATAGATGCATGTCCCTTGCTTTTGTTTCCTTAAAGATAGGCACCGCCTACCAAATCTCAGTTTTGAGTTTTGTTCACCTCGTCAATGGCTTATGAAATATTTTTATGCAAAACTCTATTTATCAATTCAAAGGAGCTGCAGTGACTTTCATTAAAATGCAATACTGAATATATTGTCGCTCTATCATGAGCTTTTGCTTGTCCTATTAGCAAGTAGGAACAGGTGCATTAAGGTAAGAGAAAAGGCAAATTGCATTCATAGATTAATATACTTTCCTGCAGATTTCCCACACTTACAAAATTCAGTTTCTGGACTTAAAAGTCACATTCTAAAATTGAACACAAGCCACTACTTAACAACACATCCCTAGCATTATTCCACTGCCATGGAAAAGACTATCTGCATTATGTAAAGTCTGAGGATACAGTGGTGCTTTGTGCATAATGCAGCAGCACAGCTTCGAGATCTTGCTGGGAGGAAATGATCCCAAACATGCCCCTGAAAGACAAGTCTTACTTTGAAAAATAATGATGAAAAATTGCTTATTTCTCCATATATTTGTGTCTTTGTTTATTTCAGGAAAAGCTAACTAAACTTTGTTTATCTGACTCACTCCAGAATAGTGCTGTGAGTGTTTTTGCTTTTCTGATTCCAGCTTGGATAATGCCAGAAATAGTGTTAACAAGGGGTTATGTTATGCTGGCTTATGTTAAACCAGATCACCCCTAACATGTGCAGAGCCATTCATCTGTGTCACCAAAACCCAAGAGAACATCTGACGTGGACTCTGAAACAGAAACAGTGATCACTTACAAATCAAACATGGCACGCTCTAAACTGATTGTGCACGGCAATCTTTTCTAGAAAGGACAACTAATTGAACATGATAAAGTGTAAAGTTAATTAACACCCTTAAATTTGTTGATTACTTTCACGGGATTATATTGTTCGTTGAGTAGCAGCTTTCTGTCCCAGCTGTCGCCTTTTTCAGCGAATGTCGCTGGTAAACAATAGAGACACCATAACAAGTCGTAAATGGTCCCTGTGACAGCAGCCCCTTGTGAGGCTGCATCTGTAGAAAATGATTAGAACAATTGCATTTTAAAGACGGCTCACATTGCAGCCCAAGTCCCATTGGTCCTCTTCTTGATCTCTTTTGATGGCAGACTGGTTAAAACATTTAAGTTCTTTTGAGTAAATTAAGTGATTTACTATGTTTTGCTATATATCAGTGGGAATGCTTTGGTGGCAAGGTTTATACAGTATTAAAGGCAAATATAATTTGATTGTACTTTTTAGCTTTTCATCTCTTTCCTCTTTGGATTTGAAGCCTTCTTTCCAATAGTCATAGAATTGAAAAATAATCTCCTTATTTGTGATTTGTAAGTGGTTATTCTAAGTTATCAGCACTTGAATCCTGGTTTATCTATCATAATTCCATGGTTCAGTTTTTCAGTGAGGCTAAATTCCAGTTTTAGCTCTTTGCTACTGTTAGGCCAAATAGTTTAAGCTGAGTAGATTTACTTGTTATATTTAATTTTTTTATAACATTTTTATAATAACTGTATGAAATGTCTTTCCAATGTATTCTTTCATTTGAGCTTCAAAGTAAGTATGGCAAGTGTTTTAATTACCATTTTCAGATGGAGATACCAAGATTGAGAAGTATTATAACCTGTCCAAAGGGCATGACTTTGAACTGTGCTTTTACGCCAAGTCTCTTACTGAAATCACATTTTGTAACTCTTCATAATAATGTCTCCATACATGTGCACTTATGCTTGTGCATGTTCACGCACGGTCGGTGAAAATGCCATTATCACATGTGGAGAATCATGCTATTCCAAAGTTGAGCTTTTTTCTTTAATAATTGACAAATAAAAACTGTATATGTTTATCATGAATAACATGTTGTTTTGAAATATGTATACATTGTGGATTGGCCAAATCAAGCTAGTTAACATACACATTAACTCAATACTTAATTTTTTGTGATCAGGGCACTTAAAGTCTACTCTCTTAGCAGTTTTTCAACAATAAAATACATTATTATTTAAAAGCTGAGCTTTTCTTTGATAAACTAGAAGATATTAAGTCTTTTTTTTTTTCTTTTTTTTTTGAGACAGAGTCTCTCTCTGTTGCCTGGGCTAGAGTGCCATGGCGTCAGCCTAGCTCACAGCAACCTTAAACTCCTGGGCTCAAGCGATCCTTCTGCCTCAGCCTCCCGAGTAGCTGGGACTACAGGCTTGTGCCACCATGCCTGGCTAATTTTT
Organism: Lepilemur ruficaudatus; assembly: GCA_963574885.1. NCBI lineage: Eukaryota > Metazoa > Chordata > Mammalia > Primates > Lepilemuridae > Lepilemur > Lepilemur ruficaudatus. The sequence continues at coordinate 43,437 of CAUYRT010005420.1, forward strand.
TCTATAGTTGACCAATTAATTTCTTTCTGTTTTTAGTAGAGATAGGGTCTCGCTCTTGCTCAGGCTGGTTTTGAACACCTGACCTTGAGGATATTAAGTCTTAATTAGTATTCTTGATCATTTTATTAGTAATTGATTTCTTCTCTGCCTACCTTCTAAGAAGAAAATTATTATTTATCAGACACATGCTAAGATTCGAACAGCTCATGCATGTAAGAATCTTAAGACACATCAGAAATATCATTGATTAGAGTAGTGTAAGTGCTTTATTAAAAGTACCACCAAGAATATTCTAAGAGTAAAAAAGTGGGGGCATGGTCCTGAAATACTCCTCAGAGTTGAATAAGTTGAGTCTGAAAAGATAAGCAGGAGTCAGGCAAAGAAGGTTGGGAAGGGGATTTCATATGAGGGAAAAGCCCAAGACAGACATGGATGTATGAAAAATCCTTGCACATTCTAGCCACTGCAACTGGTTTTCAGTATGCACAGAATGGCAGTTTTTGTTACAAGGAGTAGATGAGGAGTAATCAGGATTCCTGACAAAAATAAAGATTGAAAAATCAGAAAACCAGAAGGAGAGAGAAGACAAAGTCCATTGCTTCCTACAGTTCAAGACAAAAGGGAAGATAAAGTGAGTTATGAAGTTCTCTTTTTTGCTGAAACATAAATATACAAAGTACTTCAAAAAGGGAAAAAATAGGAACTGTGAGACTATATACTCAGAAATGCTGAGTAATAATGAATAACGTTTTCAGCTGCTGGTTATGTTCATGTTAATTCGTAATTTAAGACTTAAACCTATCCTAGCTCTTAAATCACTTAAAACTGCCTAAAGATTGGGAGATAAACATAAATATTAGAATGAGATGATTTATATTAATTTTTAAACTTTATTATAGATTCAAGGCTACTATTAGCCAGAAAAAGCTATAAAACAAGAACCGAGTTTTAGTTCACCTTGAAAAAAGTGTCACCACTTTTGATGTAAAACTGTGGAAAATATTGTCCATTACTTCATTTACTGTCTCCTGCATAAATTACAAATGAGAATTTTTAAAAATATGTAACTCAGTTCAAGGCAAAGATATGCTTTCGTGAGGCTGCTTTATTCCTCTCCCAAATAGGGTTTCCCAAGACTTCTAAGATACTTAGATCAGTATTTGAAATTCATTGTGAGATCTGATGGTTTCATTTTTTTATTTGTTCTTAATTCTGATTTTTTAATTGACAAAAATTGTATGTATTTATTGTGTACAACATGATGTTTTGAAATACATATACATTGTGGAATGGCTAAAATAAGCTAATTAACATATGCATTACCTGACATAATAATCTCTTTTTTTTTCCTGGTGAGAGTACTTAAAATCTACTCTCTTAGTAATTTTCAAGAATATAATAAATTGTCATTAACTATAATCACCATGTTGTACAATAGATCTCTTAAACTTATTCCTCCTTAGTCCTGATTTTATGTTTTCTATTAATATTTTATTCTGATAAGCAAACTCTAATTGTGAAGAGAAGTTGAGTATCATGTGCATTTAAATAACAGGCAGAACTTGGTATCTATATGTAAGACATACCAAATTATTTGTTCAGTTCATGTTAGTTTAAACTGCTCTGAACCAGATTTGCAAACATTCAGAATACCCATATTCTTATCAGAGTTTTTACAAGCCTATCCATGGTTAATGACAAGATCATTACTCTTTGAAAACAATTTCTTGTTTCCTTTTCACCCTTTATCTTTCTGAGAATTCATTATTCTTTCAATGACGGAGGTTAAAAAATGGAAGGAAGGAGGGAATCAGGATTTTGTGGTGATTGTCCTCATTCATCTGACACTTGGTATATGATGTTACCTTTTGGCATTTTCTTCTGGGTATATGTCTCTTTTCCCTAATTATGTTTTAGACTTTTTGAGGGCAAAGACTGTGTTTTATTTCTACCATGACCTTACATTTTGGACTTTCTGGAATAGTCATATTTCAGATATTCTCCAAATATAACAGAAAAGAGGTCCTGATTTTTGATTTAGAAAACATGCTTACTTGTCAAATCTTTGCACCTAGCACAAAAGTCTAGCAAGTTGTTAAAGGCACTGAATAAATACTTGCTGATGATATTTTTCTTCTTTGAACCTCTGTACAGACTATATTTATACCTCTCCAGTTGCATGCGTCTATCTTTGTCTTTTATTATCTGTATGTATATTCCTTATTCCTTCCCCCACCTCCAATCTCCCCCCCCCCAAAAAATCACAAGCACAGGATTTCAAACTTCTTGAGGACAAGGACTATTTCTTCCTCATTCCCAGGGTTGAGAACCACTGAAGAATGGATCTCCGTGATCAAATTTTTTATGACAACTGCAAGTAGGAGTAGAAAGAAAGAAAGAAGATAGTTTAGCTAATGGAGGCTTCCTTTTTTAAGAGAGAGAAAGGGGCTGACTTAGAGACTTTGTGATTAGATTTAAAAGTGCTTCTCCACTATAAGGCAGATTGAAATCAAAACAGACTATCAAGAGAAGTGATAGATGTTTATGACTTTAAAAGGAGGATAGCCAGCTACTTGTTTTGAATGGTTAGGATGTTTGTCTTTTCGTTTATTTGTACAAATGTTCATGTTGGGAATACAGGCCAGAAACCAGTAGAAGTGTTCCAATAAACAGGTGGTAATAAATGCTGTGAATAAAACTAAAGCAGAAAAAGGAGATAGAGAGTGATGTGGTGCTATTTTAGATTGTTAGATTGAGTGAAGAGATGAATTTTGAGCAGAGACCTGAAGAGATGAATTTTGAGCAGAGACCTGAATTAAGTGAAGGATACAAGTCATGAATATCTGGGGGAAGAACGTTCCAGGCAAAAGGAATAGCAAGTGTATTTGAGATGGGACTATGCTTTACCTCTTCCGAAACAGCAGGGAGGCCAAGGTGGCTGGAAAGCAGTGAGAGATGGAAAGAATGATATGAAACGAAATAGGTGAGGTAGCCAAGGGCCACATCATGGAGGGCTTTGCGGGACTTTGGATTTTATACTGAGAGTGATGGGAAGCCTTTGGAAGGTTGGGAGTAGAGAAGAAATGTGGATATGGGAAATAGAGTGTGGAGGCAAGAACAAAAGGGAAATCAAGTTGAAGGCTATTGCAGTAATGCAGGCAAGAAGTGGTGATAGTGAAAGACAAGGAGAGAAGTGGCTGGATCACAAGTGTGTAACTTCTTAGGAGCCGGGACACATGTGATTCATCCTTCACCCCAAGGCTTGCTACAGGGCCTACTTCTTAGTGGGTACCCTGTTAATTGTGTTGAATGGATAAAATAAATGCAGATTTCTCGTTTCTTTCCTGTGTACTAGGCTACCATTGAAAGATTTTGCAAGAGGTCTTCATAGTGAGGCGATCTTAACATCGCTAGCCATTGACCTATATAGTAGTTTTTAACCTGGGCCAGTCTGCTTCTATTGTTTATAGGGTCATCCCAAACCAGCTAATATTTAGCAAGAGAGGCTAAAATTATTCTAGAGAAGACTAAATAGGAAAACACCCACTTTACAAGTGCAAGTTGTTGTAAGCCCTTACATTTGAATAGCATTTTTATTTTATAGCATACATTCACATATTCGCAGCTAATTTCTGAAGAAATTATTAATGCTTTTCCAATTTTATACAGTGAGACTCAGAAGTTAATTTGTTTATAATCACACAGCCAGCAGGTAGCACATCCCCAAAACCAAATATTACATCTCCAGATCCTTTATTCTTTCTACCATGCTTATTAATTTGGTTACCAAACAACTGTCTGTTAAATATATCATGTACTGCAATAGATAATGGGGATGCTGACAGAATAAGACCCCAATGCTGACCTTGTAGATGCTTATAGTCTAATGAAGGAATCAGGTAAGATAACCAAATATTTCAATAAGGTGTGATAAATGCATAATAGAACTAAGCACAGGGTGTATTTTGGTTTTGTTTAAACCATTACTAAAATATAAGGTAAAATATTTTCCCCAGTATTCTGGCAGCTACTTGAGTGTGCATTCTATGTTTTCCTATTTTGGAAAATGGACTTGAATTAAAATGACACGGCAATGTAATACATTTACTGTAATTAATTAATAGACATAAAAGTCTTTACAGTGTCTTCTGAAATCCATAAGATGTCTTACATAGCTTCAGAGTTCCAGCCTTCTAGATGTTCTTTTTCAGTTCAAAATGGTTGCATTTATTTTAGGATAACTTAGGTGTTCATTCTGCCTTTGTAATGGGAGTAGGCTTAATAGAGTTTTTGGTTAAAGAATATGTATAGAAAGATAGGATTTGGTTCTCAGGAATGCCAGAACTTTAGGATTACTCATTTTCGTCAGACCTTTACATTGGAATGAATGTTATGATAAAATCAGAAATAATTATAGTACAACATTGACAGGAGGAAAGAGTAGAACTACCGTGAACCTCCGAATTAAAAGATAAATTATTCTTTATTTTGTAGTCTTTTCTTGCTTAAGTAACTTATTTCTTATTTTTAAAGTATGTGTTTGAACAAGTGAGAAAGTACACCTGTCAAAAGACTAACCAGCTGAGAACCATTGTCAGCATTAATTTTTCTTTAATAAATGACTCTCTGAAGCTATTTAGCAGTCTGTAATCTAGATACAAAGCTATTGATCTGTGATGGATAGTGCTAGATTTGTCTGTAAGCTTTGACTTAAATTGTCTACGTAATTTCTCTAGGTCAGATCAACAGGATTAGGAGAAAGGGTGGTTATATGGTTTGAATGAAAATAGCCATAGGAATTGAGCAAAATAATTATAAAACATTAATGGCTCCCATCTTGGTGAAGTAAACTGGAAATTAACAAAATGACAGTCACCTAAACACTAACATTGTCAGAATGTTCAAATGACATAGATTGGCTAATTGAAAGCATTTTTTTATAATTGGGTTTTTGTATATAATCCATTCCAAAGTATATCTGAAGATATTATGAAATAATGTAATTTAACCATATCTGTGAGCATCTCAATCTTTGAGAACATGTGGGTGCTCACTTTTCCAAGAATGTTTGGCTAACATAATCCTGACTTCTTTTGCTTTTAATAATTGGTTAAAAATAGTATGAATCATAAAATAGAAAGCTACTTGATTTGGCAATAGCAAAATATGCACAATTTGAATGAAAGGAATCTTTTCAGTTGGGGTATTTTAATGTATAAAAACTGTATTTCATTGAATAAATTAAATTCAAAAGCAGGTCATTACTTGCAGCTCTCTATTCTTATTTATTTATTTATATATATAGACAAAGTCTCGCTTTGTCACTCAGGCAGACTATAGGCACACACCACCATGTCTGGCTACATTTTTCTGTGTTTTGTAAACCAGGCCTTGCTCTTGCTCAGGCTGGTCTCGAACTCCTGGCCTCAAGCGATTTTTCTGCCTTGGCCTCCCAAGGTGCTGGGATTAGAGGTATGAGCCACCATGCTCAGCCTGCAGCTGTCTATTCTAATGGCCAGGCTTGATAAAGAAACTTTGTAGAACCTTAGTACAGAAAGTTACAGTTTCTTTATCCCTAGCTGTACTGTAAAATAAGTTGTAAAGGCAAAAATTGTACTAACATAGCTCTTTCACATACTTTCCTGGGAAGTGTTGAACAACAAAAAACCTAACTTGAAAATTATGATTTAAGATTTCTCTGATTACTAAAAATGGTAATAATACTTTTGGTTTTATTTTCTAGTTCATAAAAATGTAGATGAATGAAGCTTCTCCCTCTCCTTTTTAGGACAATTCTAGGCCATGTTTTCTGTGCTAAATTAGAAGTTGTTTCTCCAATCATTTGAATCAATGAACATGCATTAAGCCTTTGTTAAAAGCTACTCAGGAGTAGCCAAACCAATATATATTTCTTTTTCCTGCTCATACCGCTAGAAATAAATTGCCCAAAATATGTATAGCAGAAAGGAAAAGAAAAACCAAATAATATTGGAAAGTACACATGAGAATAATCAGTCTAAATAAGCAACAGTTTTCTTTACCTTGAAAAGAAGAATCTTACCATCTGAAATGCCTACTTATGTATGTGACAAAGAGCCAGGTTTCTCTTTGTGGATCTCATCTGTAGATAGTATTCAGAGAGTGAGCAGGGGAGCCAGAGACTCTCAAATCCCAATTTGGATAGCAGACCCCTCTGCCTGTTCCTGTGCTGGTCAGGGCTCAGGAAATATTTTTGTATATTTTCCATTATATAAAATATTATATTTTGTATTACTGAATAGATTTCTTAGAATAATAGGTACATGGGAATAATAAAATTTAATTTCACATTCCCCTATTTGCCATGATTGTGCCAAAATGATTAAGGTGAATTGAGAATGAAAATACAACTGAATATGTATCTTCCTTTTGGTTTGTGATTAACATGAATAATACTTGATTACTAAAATATTTCTTTACAGATTTAGAGTGTCTTATACATGCCTGGCATAAATACAATTTGGATAATTTCATTTGGTTTGGGAATTTTCTCTAATTGTATTATCTATTTAAATATTTTCTTAAAATGTATCTTTTTGTTTCTCTTTACCTCCAAATGATTCAGGTGTAGGAGCAGCTCGATCAGGGAACCTCACATTTATGGTGGGAGGAGTCGAAGAAGAATTTGCTGCTGCCCAAGAGTTGCTGGGGTGCATGGGCTCTAGCGTGGTATATTGTGGAGCTGTTGGGACTGGGCAGGTAACATTTTCACATTCATCACCTTGACTCAATATATAATTGTTTCAAGTTCCTTTCTGTTTCCTAACCACATCTTATTTCTCTTTATTCTCTTCAATCTATGGATTCTCTCTTTGCTCAGATTTTCTTAAATTTGAAATAAAGTAGTTTTCCATCATTCCTGGTGGACTTAAGCAGATGTCAGCCAATTTACGTATTAAAAAAAGATCAAAAGTTTGATTACTAGGATCTTGACATCCCAGTGACTACTAAAATCATCCTTAAAACTGCTTCTATTTGAAGTATACATGTTGTCTGAGCTGCTGTTATCCTCCATCTAATTTTGTAATTATGGTTGACCATTGAACAACATTGGTTTGAACTGTGTGGGTCCACTTATACACGGATTGTTTTCAATAAATTTACTGGAAAATCTTTTGGAGATTTATGGCAATTTGAAAAAACTTGAAGACAAACCATGGGGCCTAGAAATATAAAAAATAAGAAAAAGTTATAAATTAAGTAATTTATGAATGCATAAAATATATATAGATACTAGTCTGTTTTATCACTTCCTTAAAATATTAACAAATCTATTAACTTAGCAAAACTTATGAACACACGAATAATACATGGCACCATTTGCAGTCAAGAGAAATGTAAACAAATGTAAACATGCAGTATTAAATAACTGTATAAAATTAACTCAAGTACATACTATACTACTATGATAATTTTGTAGCCACCTCCTGTTGCTATTGCAGTAAACTCAAGTGTTGCCAGTATCCACTTAAAAGGTAGTGTGAGTGACATGATGCTGATTATCTCTGTGTGAGTAGTTCATCTCTCTAGTGAATTACATATCTCGGTAAAAATTGATCTTTTGTTCTTGTGTATTTTTCATCATGTTTAGTGCAATACCATAAACCTTGAATAACACCATGGAACCCATACAGAGTGCCACTAGTGGTGCTGGAAGTGCTCCCAAGAAGTAGAGAAAAATCATGACATTGTAAGAAAAAGTTGAATTGCTTGATGTGTACTGTAGATTGAGGTCTGCAGCTGTGGTTGCCCATTTCAAGATGAATGAATACAGTATAAGGACCATTGCACGGAAAAAAAAAGAAGAAGAATTGTGAAGTCATCGCTGCAGCTACTCCAGCAGGTGTGAAAACCTTGCACTTTTTGCAAAATACCTTTTTATCTCGTACTGAAAATGCAGCTTTTGTGTGGGTGGAGGATTGCTGTAAGAAAGGCATACCTATATCTAATAATGATTCAAGAAAAAGTGAAGTCATTATATGACAACTTAAAGCAAAAAGAAGGTGAAGGATCTAAAGCTGGAAAATTTAATGTCAGCAAAGGATGGTTTGATCATTTTAGAAAGAGGTTTGGCTTTTTAAATAGTCAAGATAACAGGAGAAGCAGCTTCTGACTGCCGACCAAGAGGCAGCAGGCGAATTGCTCGTTGCCATTAAGAAAATCACTGAGGAGAAAGGTTATTGGCCTACGCAGGTCTTTAATGCAGGTGAAAGTGCCCTATTCTGGAAAAAAAAATTGCCTAATGGGCATTTATTAAGAAGAAGACTGAGTACCAGGGCTTAAGGCAGGAAAGGATAGGCTAACTCTGTGTTTTGTACAAATGCAGTCAGGATTATGGTCAAGACTGCCCTTATCTATAAAGCAGCTAACCCCAAGCCTTGAAAGGAAAAGATGAACACCAGCTGCTAGTCTTTTGGTTGTACAACAAGAAGGCCTGGACAGTGAGAACACTTTTCTGCATTAGTTCCATCCATGCATTGTCCCTAAAGTCAGGAAGCAGCTTGCCAGTAAGAGACTGCCTTTTAAAGTTCTCTTGATATTGGACAGGGCACCTGGTCAACCCAGAGCCCCATAAGTTCAACACTGAAGAGGTCAAAGTGGTTTTCTTGCCCCCAAACACAACATCTCTAATTCAGCCTTTAGATTAGGGGGTCATAAGAACCTTTAAGGCTCATTACAGATGGTACTCTATGGAAAGCATTATGAACATTTGGGAAGAGAACCCTGATAGAACATCTTGAAAGTCTGGAAGGATTATACCATCATTGTTACAGAAAAAGCTGTGAAAGTCATCAAGCCCAAAATAATAAATTCCTGCTGGAGGAAACTATGTCCAGGTGTTGTGCATGAGTTTCCAGAATTTGTGACACAGCCAATCAAAGAAATCACAAAAGAGATTGTGGATGTAACCAAAAAAGGTGAGGGTGAAGAGTTGCAAAATATGGATTTTGGAGAAATTCAAGAACTAAAAGACACCACACCAGAGGAGTTAACAGAAGGTAACTTGATGGAGATGAGTGCTTCCGAAGCAGTGCCAGACGATGAGGAAGAAGTTGTAGAAGCAGCAGTGCCAGAAAACAAATTGACATCAGGCAATCTTGCAGAAGGATTCTGATTATTCGGCACTGCTTTGGACTTCTTTTACAACGTGGACCCTTCTATGATATGAAACTACAGCAAATGGTGGAAGAAGAATTGATATCATATAGAAACTTAAGTTACACCGAGTGTGCCTGCCTCTCTTGCCTCACCTTCCACCTCCTCCACCTCTTCTGCCTCTGCCACCCCTGAAACTGCAAGACCAATCCTCCTTTCTTTCATCTTCCTCAGGCTACTCAATGTGAAGACATTAAAAATGAAGACCTTTATGATGGTCCACTTCCATTTAATGAGTAGTAAATATATTTTCTCTTCCTTATGATTTTCTTAGTAATGTTTTCTTTTCTCTGCTTACTGTATTATAAGAGTACCGTATATAATACATATAACACGTAAAATATGTGTTATTTGACGGTTTATGCTAACAGTAAGGCTTCCAGTCAACAGTGGACTATTAGTTATTGAAGAGTCAAAAGTTATACATGGATTTTCTACTGCAGGGGGTTGGTAACCCTACCCCCCCCTCATTGTTCAAGGGTCAACTGTATTTGCTATAGCTCTGTTTGTAGTACAGTCAGGTAGCAGAGAACCTATAGATTTTAATCTTTTTCTTGAAAAGCAAATAATTTTCATTTAGAAGTATAAGGTGATTGACAGATAGTGGTGATCTACAATACTGAACTCTGAAGTCAAACTAGTTGTCTCCCTCCAACCCTCAACACACACTCACACTCCCTCATTCCTCCTCTTGATGCTTTTATCCTAGCCACTAGGACTTGCTTTATCTCCCTCAAGACTTGGCATTGTCTTGGATATATTTATTGCCTCTATACTCTTGTCCAGTCAGTCTCCAGGCTCTACTGATTTTTGCTTCAGTGACTCTCATTGTTGGCCATTGTGTCTGTTCCACACATTACCTGGTCCAATCCTTTCTTTCATTATCTTATTCCTACTTTGCTGCTCAAAGGGCCTAATGGGTCTCTGGATGCCAAATTTACCACTGTGCTCAATGCTATAACCCAAACCAACTCCATCAAGATGCTTATATCATCATGGTACTTCCTCACTCTGAAACTTGGAGTAGATCCCTATTTCCTACCATGTCAAATTGCAACTCTCCACCCAGATTTCATAGCTCTTAACTAGCTCTGGACCCAATCTTTTTTTTTTTTTAAGACGGAGTCTCTGTTGCTTGGGCTAGAGTGCCATGGCGTCAGCCTAGCTCACAGCAACCTCAAACGCCTGGGCTCAAGTAATCCTCCTGCCTCAGCCTCCTAAGTAGCTGGGACTACAGGCATGTGCCATCATGCTCTGCTAATTTTTTGTATAAATTTTTAGTTGTCCAGCTAATTTCTTTCTATTTTCAGTAGAGACAGGGTCTCGCTCTTGCTCAGGTTGGTCTTGAACTCCTGAGCTCAAACGATCTGCCCGCCTTGGCCTCCCAGAGTGCTAGGATTACAGGCGTGAGCCACTGCACCTGGCCTGGACCCAATCTTAACTATCAAATTTGTCACCATTGCTTAAAACATACACATATGAGCCCATTTTTTTAAATTTCTTAAAAAAAGGAAATTATTTCTTACAGTTACGGAGGCTGAGAAGTCCAAGGTTTGAGGGGTCACGTCTGGTCAGAGCCCTCTTGCTGGTGGGGACTCTCTGCAGAATCCCAGGGGTATGCAGGGTATTATATGACAAGGGGGCTGAGCATCATGAGTCAGTTTTCCATACTGTTCCCAGGAATATCCCATGCTCTTATGTATTTAATCCTTCTTATATTTTTACCTTTTCCGCAATCTCTTCTGCTCTCTTTCTGGTGTGCTTAAATTCTGCCTTGGCCTCTAAGAGATGGTTTCAGGTTCTACTTCCTCTCTACTCCTGCCTTCAGTGATCTTGTTTCTCTGAACTCCTACTGTCTTTATCTTTTAACCTCTACCATACAACTTACCACTTACTTGTTTTTGTTGGTTGCCTTTTCATGTAACATATTACTCCCATTTTCTAATCCCTTAAAGACCAGTCATGTCCTATAGTGCTGAGCCCATAGTAGGAGCTCAGTCACCACTGTGAGTTTATTACCTAGTGGAGGAGACCCCCAAGTCTGCTCTGAGGTAGCATGTTAGGCTCAGAGGGAGGCATGCTGCACCACGTTCTCTTCCCCACCTGGGAGAATCGGCAGCTAAATGCTATTTCTTTTAGAAAGAAGAATATATGGAATTTGGTGAGGAAAAACTTCCTATGAGTTATAGCTTGAAAATAAAGATATTTAATATGTACTTAATTTATTTTCAGGCTGCAAAGATCTGCAACAACATGCTGTTAGCCATTAGTATGATTGGAACTGCTGAAGCTATGAATCTTGGAATCAGGTTTGTTAAATAGTACATTTTCATATACTAACAATTTTTATGGGCTTTTCTATTTGATTTTCTGATGTTAACAAAATGAAGTTCATGAGAGATAAATGAGTTGATCCAGGAACATTTCGAAAGTACTTCATTATTGAACTTTAATAGACTTTGCTTATTGGATGAGCAATAGGACCCTGGAGAATGTGAATACTCTTTGCCATAGCCATAAAATGTATTGCCTGTGCATTTGAAGTTATATTATCCTTTTTATATGGGAGCCCCGTTTCTTCTATTACGTTGAAATGCACGAAACACTTTTACTATAAAATTTAAACATGCGTTGGCAGTGTTGGGACAAATTTGTATAAAACACAATTTTAATGTATAGTGAATTCAAGTGTTATGCTACCATGTGACTACTTTTAAGTACCTATTTTAAATATAGTCCTCAAAATCTGCACTAAAAGGGTTCTTGGTGGTTCATTCTCAGTATAAAAACTGGATAGCATTTGTAAAGCTGCAATTCATATGCATAACTTCCTTTTTAATCTGCCTGTGGTTTGCAATAGGATATATCTTTCTATGAAAATGGCATTTATACTTTGCTTAAAGTGATTCAGGAATTCTGTTTTTCCTGTAGATGATCATCCTTTAGAATGCTGAAAGTTAATGTCTTAATTTTAGCCTTTAATCTTATGGGTTAGGAATGCTACATATGATTAATCACCTAATTAATTTTTTGAGTGTTTTATATTTCATGAAAATATTAAGTATATATATTTCTTACTTTAGAAAATACTTAATGAGCAAGATGCTTTATTGAGATGCTTTCGTCACATTTCCCAAAACTGCTTACCAGATATCACAAAAGAGTAGTATTTCATATCTCAGCTTTTGATAAAAGTAATAAAAAGAGCTGAAGTGCTTGAGATATTTTTTAAAACATGGTAATGGATTCACATTTCCTCTTAATTACCATATCAAGATGCTGTTGTTTTATTGAATTGCCCTTGTCTCAGATGTTAAACTATCTTGACCTATTAAGTTGTCATGTTGTAATTGAGATAAAAGAGGAATTTGTTTTGCATCAGCACTAATTGGTTTATCAATATCCTGTACCATTTACATTTTAAAATTGAATGTCTATAAGATGGTAAGATATATCTGTACAAAGCCTTAATAAAATAGGTGTTATATAGGGAGATTTTCAGAGTGTTATGTCTGTACTGTGGCCAGTTTTAGGCTATGAGTCACTTATAATTGAAAAACTGGTTACCAGTAACTTGTTTTCATGTTCATTCCCTAGACTAATTTCATGGAAGAGGAAAATGTAAATTTCTGGAACCCAGATTACATATAAAATTCATCGGTGTTGACAACAGAATTAGTATGCATATACAGCTTTAGAATTTCATTTTTATTTTTCTGAATATAAATGAAGATATCATAAAAGTAAAAGCGTAGATGAACCTACATTATTCTATAGTAAAATATACCCCCTTATGTTTGCCAGTTTATTCTGTTCTCTATTCTTGCCTAGAACATCACTGTATCAGCATGTTCCTTAGACATAGTGATACATCCTCTGGCATTTCTTGAATAATTTTCCTGTCAAAAATCTTATTAGATGATCATTTGCCCTTCTAAAATGAAGTTTTGTCTAGGGTAAGTGCTTATGAAAGTTCTACTCCAAACAGCAGCTAATGAAGAATAGTAGGCAAATCAAAGGAATAAAATTTGCACAACGAAGTGAAAACCACTGGCTACTCTAATGTGTCTGTTTTCAAGGAGAAAATGAAAAGTGACAAAATTCCAAATAGAGACTTTAAGAACAGGAGCGTTAAATAGAATTCCCCTTATTTTAGCCTTGATCCACTATGAAAAAATGATATTTGGAAATATGCAACTTTTAAATGTTTAAGTTTTCTAGAACTGTACATATGTGCTGATATATATAATATAAAATATATTTTAAAAGTCTGAATACAGGCAGAAACTCACTAGTTTTACTTAAGTGTTAAAATGATTTATAAGTTTCTAATGTTTCAGATTGTACTAATGAATTGCTTATTTTCATAACATTAGGATTTTATCACTTTATTTTACCAAGATTCTCAGTGGTTTGAAAGCCCTAAAAATGAATGCTTCTGCCATTGTCTTTTCTCCATGGTTTACAGACGTGGTTTAAAATGACAGGATTGTTCTCTAATAGAGTATAGAGAGCGGCCACGATTTATTGAGCTTTGCAAGGTGCAAGAGAAAATTGGCATCAGCAAGCATAAATTCCCAAGTAGTAAATTCCCACAAAGTCGTATAGCATCAAAGCGGTTTAGCCACATTTACATTCTGTTCACTCTGAAGTAAAATTTTTTCAGAGTATTAATGTCAACATTTACAAATTGAGTCACCTATTCCTATGAAGTGATCATTTCTGATTAATTTTATTCTCATAAATCTGTGGTTTTTCTGGAACACAGTTTCCCTTTTTTAAAAAAATAGAATAATAAAATCTTACAGTTTAAAATTCTTACTGACCTTATGCTCTTTTACTGTGAGTCTTTATGGATGTTAGTGAAATTTTTAAATGTTGTAGAAAAATGAAGAGTAAAAAAATATTGGTATACAATATATTTTGAGATTGTTTTTTATTAGACCTTTCTAGTTTCTAATTGGGTTTCTACTTAGGCCTTAGAAGCATAGTTTTATGGCCCTGAAAGTACCCTACTTACATTAGAGAGGATTTGTTCCTGTATATCATGTAGAAACAACATTGATAATATGGGTTTTGTTATTTTGTTTTTATTTTTGTTCCACTAGGAATTGATTTTTTAAAAAAATACCTATTGGTGTAACAAGTTATTTGCATTACCAACCAGGGCCTAGGCCCCTCCAGCAACTACCATGCTGTCTTTCACCAAAAGAAGGTTAACATTGGAACTTCTGGAAAGCTGTTCAAGATGAGAACTTTCCCACAAGCATATTTTAGTTTCTTGGTTGCTCCCCTTAGATGTTGTCTTTTCATTCACGTGATGACTGAAGCCTCTTAGTTGTGTACCCTAATAAATGTAACAAATCGCAAAAAGTTTGTGATAAAAGTGTGACCAAATTTCTTAATCAATTGATGAAGTGCCACCATATTGGCTAGTTGACTGTTAATTTTACCACCCACATGACCCAGTGAGACTTAAGATTGTTAGAGTTTGGTTGTCTATCTAGGTCTACATCCAAGCTGTACTGCAGACTTAAGCCTTTATCATTTATGAAATGGCAAAAATAATAGTATCTATTTGCTGGGTTATGAAATCTTTTAGAACAGTTCCTGGCACATAATAGGTACTCAGTATGTGGTAATTATTGATATTTGTGGTTTTGGTGAGGTGGTTTGTATTTGAATTGAATTATACTTTAATGTTTTTTTTTCTTCATAACACTTCTCACTGGGTGGCATTATTTATTTACTTGTTTATTGCCTATCTTCCCACCTAGAATGTAAGCTCCATTGAAGGAGAATGGCTTTGTCTACCATTACTGTCTCCTAAGAACATACCTGGCAGATAGAAGACACTCCAGTGAAGATTTGTCAAATGAATGAGGAGAGGAGTGAGGGTGTGAGCGGGTGGATAGGATAAGATAGGATAGGATAGGATTAGGATAGGATAGGATGGGATATGGCACTTCTCCTGCCTCAGGGAAAAGTTATCCAGGTGTGTCTTAACTAAGCCCTCCTGGTGGGCAGACACGGCCTCATCTTATCTTCCTTGTCATTGTCTCCTTGGCCCCACGCATAGCATCTGCACATAGCAGATCTGAGCAAACACTGGTGCAGGAGTGAATGATTGATTAAGAATGATGTGGTTTTAGGTGTTTCATTTCCAGGTCTGTTCCTGTGATACAAACATCCAAGTTTGGTGACATTATTTGTTTTGTTCTTATGTAAAACCAGACAGTATACTTACAGAGAATATAAAGTGAACAAACTTTTTGGCCCTTAAAGCCGTGGTTATAGTGAAGGCAAATGTTTGGCTTCTCTTTAATTTTTTTACAGTTTATGCGTCACTTTTGCTTCTCCCAAAAATTCATTTAAAATTAGAGGTGAGTAGATTTGACACAGTGATGTTTATTTGAGATGCATTATATATGCAGACAGAACAATGAATTTATTCTCTGTTTATATCAGAGAAGAGTCCAGCAATTGTAAAGCCACATGCATGCACTCTCGAACCACATACAGTGGCAAGTTATTATGGGGACTGACAGACTGTCATCCTTTTGATGGCTTGAGCTGTATATCTCCTGAACAGCAATAGGGCTCTTATGCAGAAAGTATCATATGTTCCCAGCCAATTTACAGGGAAACAGCAATAACATTTTATCATGGTTGAGAGCCCAGTAGCTGCTTCCTATTAAACTTGCCCTTTCAGATACCTGTCTTGGATTAATTTGTTGATTTCGAATGGAAACTCAGTCTTCTCCAGTGAAGCATGACGTTCTAGGATAGACTCTCTGAATGACAATTACTGTGTATTCTAGCTGGTTTCAGACCATTACAAGCCTTGGGCACAGTGGAAGACAGAGGACTTCAGTAACTGATTTTAATATCATGTCTAATTTTAACTGTCAGTTATGTATGTGCCAGGGAAAGAATCTTCAGAAAGATGAAATGCAAAACACTTCTAACTTGCTCTTTTTAATGATACACTTTGGTGCAGGTGGGGGCGGTAGGAGGGAAGCGGAGAGGGAGTAGCCATCTCATGAAGGGAATCGGCACGGTGGGAAGCATCAGATTTGAAAAGTGAGCACAGAACAACTGCCACCTGATTTTTTTGTGTGTGTCCCTCAGGATGCTTCTAAATAGTAATATGTTCACCAAAAAGGGTTTCCATCAATCAGTGCCAGTATTTTTCCTTGAACGTTCAAGAAAAATGTAGGGTTTTACAAAGTTAGGATAATAAGCTTTGCTTACCATTTTGGTGAGTATTATAGAGGAGAGTGTGAATTTTCTTAGCAGTAAAGACAAGCTAATGCTGAGCATAACCTGGTACATTATAAAGAGGGGAGGAGCTCTGCTGCTTTAAGTGAGATGAACCATCTTAAAAGAAAATCTAAATTAGGAAGACCCTAAATGATATTGCAGATTGAGAGGAAAAGTGATGTTTTGGAGTTTCTAAAACTATTTTCTCCTTATGGAGCATATTTACACATGTATGTTCTTGAACATTCGTGCTTAGACAATATATTTGCAGTTACAGCAAGTTAACTAATTTTAATTTGCAATTTTACTTTTCACAATTATTCCCTAAGCACATTGGCTTTATCTTTTCCTAAGTCATATGCCACAACAGCATACTGATAGCCTAATTTTATTTAAAAGGGGAAAGAAAGCATCAGTAGCAAACTACACATGCAAGAAACTTGGATCTTTATAAAAGAATGAATGAAACTGTTGGATTTCTCTCTGGTAATCCACAATTGAACAGAATGTAGGATAGCTGATTTAGAGTGAATCTTCTATGTCTGTTATGATCCTTAGTAAACATCCATTATTATAACATGGGCCACCATATGAATTCAGATACGTGGCACACCACATAGCATTCTGTGAACCACAGCTACCCCTTGAAAGCCTCATTACATAACAGTTGTATTATGTAGTAAGTTCATACATATCCTTGACTGTTCACCCTAGCCCCCGCTGTAGCATTGGAAAAATGTCTTACTGGTCATGATACTCAGATTTGGAAGTAAACAGACATACATTTTGAACACACAAAGTAAAAAAAAAAAATTTAAACATGCCAAAATTGTTTGTTTAACATTGACATCATGAGTGTCTCTTTTCAATGTTTTTCTGTTTTCTGGAAGAGCTTAGTTTTAAGAAAAAGTAGAAAGCTTTTATGACAGTTGTTTTATAATGACTCTTTGTATGAAAGAAACCAAATAAATTGCTAGGTATACAGTTTCATTTGAAACTTGATTCACTGATACTTAGCAAAACTGTGCTTCCCAAACTGCATTATATCTTTAGAATCAAAGTAATGGAGCATTTTGATTCCATTTTTCCTAGGATCCACACTGAACAGCCGTTTATGCCATCAGCCCAGTGATAGAACAAATGATGTTTCCGCTTGGGCAAGCTTTGTTTTATCAGGATCAGTAACCTTATCAGCAGTTGACCCAGAACTATAATGCATGTCTCTGAATAGATAGCATATGTCACAGCTCTGTGCAGACTTGCTTCATAAGCAAGATTGTCTAATGAAGATTTAATAAATAAAGAAAAGTTTGCAGCAAGAAATGTTTTCTTTCATAATGATAACTTCTCTTAAGCTCCTGTACTACTCATGGCTCATCTCTTACATTTATTCTCATAAAAGCTCAGGAATAAACATACATATAAATCCATCCACACAGACTCCCATAATACATCGTTTATCTGTCAATATTTCTGTCTGAAATATATCATTTGGGAGTAAAGAATGTAGAATTTAGATTATCATATTCGTTTAAGGTTCTTAGGTGACACATAAATGCAGTAATGTCCGAAAGACTAGAAAAACCCGTGAGTGTGATAAACCAACAATGCTATTGTGCAATTATGTATTATTTATTCTTAATGGTAGGATAGTACAGAAGGTTTTCTCTAAATTTCTGGCTCAGAAATGTTCTTGTTTGATCAGCAGCTTTTAATACCGTATAATTCAAGATTGTATTCTTCACTCTCATATCAATCTCCTTTGATTTTAGAAGACATTAAATAAATGGAGACAGAAGATGGAGCGTCGCCATACGTAAGTAAGTCACACATGACTTGTACATTTTGACATTTAACATTTCTTTTCTTTGACCTTTGACAGGTTAGGGCTTGACCCAAAACTATTGGCTAAAATCCTAAATATGAGCTCAGGACGGTGCTGGTCAAGTGATACTTATAATCCTGTACCCGGAGTGATGGATGGAGTTCCCTCAGCTAATAATTATCAGGGTGGATTTGGAACAACACTCATGGCTAAGGTATGGTGAATGTAGAGACTGATCGAGAGGGGGGAAATGTTTAATGGTCTAGTAACACTCTCTTTCTCTGTCCTCTTGCTCTTCTCCTCTCTCCCCCTCCTTTCCTCCCTCTTTTTAATAAAGCATTTGTCTATCCTAGAAGGAAAAATTACTGGAATAGTGATTCGCTCTCTCACTGGAAATGAGTAAAAACTTAGATAAAAATCCTTATCTTGTTCATTTTTATTTCTGGCCTTTTGGATGAGAAGAATGAGCCAGGATTTTTGTGTCTGTGTATGTGCTTGGGTTTGTTTATATGAGCTGGTAAAATTTTACTCTTCATCATAAATTTATGTTAATTTACCAACTCCTTAGAATGGGAGCAGTAAGAATCTTCTGATTGTTGTTAATGCATTGACATTGCATCTATACATCACAAAAGAAAAGAGGATTTTCCCCATGATATTTGAGGTCTAAGTACATGTTCTTGCTTTACCAGTATATATGGACTTATGTGTAAATTCATTAAGTCATTTGAAAAGCAAATTGTTGGCCTCCTCTCATTTGTAATCTCAGCTTTAGAAAATCTTTGATCTGAACTGTAGAAAATACTTTTTAGACCAATAGGCTTTTGGATTCCTGCATAGTGCTTATTCCCCCCAGTTGAGTTTTTTCCCTGCTTAGGAAAGTAAAAATATAGACACCTGCTACCGGTATACCTCAGAGATATTATGGATTTGGTTTCAGACCACTGCAATAAAGCAAGTCACAAAAAATTTTTGGTTGCCCAGTATGTATAAGAGTTACATTTAAACTATACTGTTATTAAGTGTGCAATAGTATTATGTGTAAAAAAACAATGTACATACCTTAATTTAAAAATGCTTTATTGCTAAAAAAAATGCTAGCGACCATCTGAGCCTTCAGCAAGTTGTATAATCTTTTTAGCTTATGGAAAGTCTTAGCTTCATGTTGATGGCTGCTGACTGATCGGGGTGGTGGTTACTGAAGGTCACACTGGCTCTGGCAATTTCTTAAAAGTCGACAAAAATTAAATTTACCACACTGATTAACTCTTTGTTTCACAAAAGATTTCTCTGTAGCATGCAATGCTGTTGATGGTGTTTTACCCACAGTAGAACGTCTTTCAAAATTGAAGTCAGTGCTCTCAGGCCCTGCCACTGCTGCTTTATCAACTAAATTTATGTAATATTCTAAATCCTTTGTTGTCATTTCAACAATGTTCACAGCATCTTTACCAGGAGTAGATTCCATCTCAAGAAACCACTTTCTTTGCTCATGCCATCCTTGAGAAGCGACTCCTCATCCTTTCAAGTTGTATCATGAGATTGCAGCAGTCCAGTCACATCCTCAGGCCCCGCTCATTCTGCAGTTCCTTCCTCCCCTGAAATCTTGAACCCCTCAAAGTCACCAATGAGGGTTAGCATCAACTTCTTCCACACTCCTGTTAATGTTGATATTTTGACCTCCTCCCATGAATCACAATGTTTTTAATGGCATTTAGAATGGTGAATTTTTTCCAGAAGGTTTTCAATTGACTTTTCCCAGATCCATCAGAGGAATCATTATCTAACGTAGCTATAGCATTATGAAATGTATAGCTTATTATAAGACTTGTAAGTTGAAGTTACTCCTTAATCCATCGCATGCAAAATGGATGTTATGTTAGCAGGCATGAAAATCACATTAAGCTCTTTGTACATCTTCATCAGAGCTCTCGGGCAACAAGGTACTTTGTCCAGGAGCAATAATATTTTGAAAGGAAACTTTTTTTCTGAGCAGTAAGTCTCAAGAGTGGGCTTAAAATATTCAGTAAACCATGCTGTAAACAGATGTGCTGCCATCCAGGCTTTGTTGTTCCACTTAGCACAGGCAGAGTAGATTTAGCATAATTCTTAAGGGCCCTAGGATTTTTGGAATGATACGTAAATATTGGCTTCAACTTGAAGTCCCCACCTGCATTAGCCCCTAACAAGAGAGTCAGCTTGTCCTTTGAAGTTTTGAAGCCAAGCATTGACTTCTTCTCTCTAGCTGTGAAAGTCCTAGATGGCATCTTCTACTATAAGGCTGTTTCATCTACATTGAAAATCTGCTGTTTGGTGTAGCCACCCTCATCAGTGATCTTAGCTAGCTATTTTAGTAGGTCTTCTGGATAATTTGCTGCAGCTTCTCCATCAGCACTTTCTGTTTCAGCTTACATTTTTATGTTAAACTTCTTGAACCAGCTTCCACTGTCTTCCAACTTTTCTTCTTCGTCTTCCTTACCTCTCTCAGCCTTCATAGAATTGAAGAGAGTTAGGGCCTTGCTCTGAATCAGGCTTTGGCTTAAGGGAATGTTGTGGCTGGTTTGATCTTTCATCCAGACCACTCAAACTTTCTCCATATCAGCAGTAAGGAAGGCTGTTTTGCTTTCTTTATCATTCGTGTGTTCACTGAAGTAGCACTTTTAATTCCCTTCAAGAACTTTTGCTTTGCATTCACAACTTGGTAACTGTATGGCACAAGAGGCCCATCTTGGCTCTCAACATGCCTTCCTCATTAAGCTTAATCATCTCTCACTTTGATTTAAAGTGAGCGAGGTGCACCTCTTCCTTTCACTTGCACACTTAGAGGCAATTGCGGGGTTATTAATTGGCCCAATTCAATGTTATTGTGTCTCAGGGAATAGGGAGGCCAGAGGAGAGAGAGAGAGACAGGGAATGGCCTGTCAGTGGAGTGGGAACACACATAACATTTATCAATCAAGTTCATCGCCTTATATGGGTGCAATATATGGTACCCAAAACAATTCCAATAGTAACATCAAAGATCACTGAGTACCTATCACCATAACAGATGTAATAGTAATGAAAAATTTGAAGTATTGTGAGGATTACCAAAATGTGACAAATACATGAACTGAGCACCTACTGTTGGAAAAATGGTGCTGACAGACTTGCTTAATGCAGGGTTGCCACAAAACTTTAATTTTTAAGGAAAAAAAGCCAAAAAAAATACAACCCACATACTTATCTGTGAAATGCAATAAAACATGGGGTGCCTGCTCTTGGCTCACTCTCCCTGTTCCTCTGTTCATCCAGTCTGCTGCGTGGATGCCTTGAATTCTTCCAGCTCCCCTTCTCCCCCACTGCCAGTGCCGTGGCTGAGCCTCATTCATATCGTATCACAGCGGCCCTTACCTAGTCTCCGTGCCTTTCATCCTGATCGCCTCCAATTCATTCTCCACGCCACAGCAAGAGTGGGCTTTCTCAAATGTAAAAACCTCATCATGTCACTTCTCCTGTTCAGTTTCTTTGATAATTTCAGTTTCTTGGAGATTAAAGTCCATCTCTGCAGCTGATTTTACAAGGCCCTTGATTGGCCCTTGCTTGTCTCACCAGACTCATTTCGCATTCCCATCTCTTTGCTTTTGTCACGCTGAACTTACATCTGTCTCTTGTTCTCTCTCACTTGCAAACGTTTGCTGCTCCCTCTGCCAGGATTGGTCTTCCTTGCCTCCCTGCCACCCCCATGCTTCTGCCTAGCTCACGCCCACTGCTCTTCCACATCCGTGCATGTCTGTTTCTTGCTCTGGAAGGCCTTCCCCAGTACTCCAGACTGCGCTTCCCTGACTCCCATGGTAGTATTAATATTTAACTTACCAAGTTATAGAAATGCTTATTTAATTGTCTTTCTTCCTCAGTAGACTGTGAGTTTGGGTGGGCTGCAGCTATCTTGTTTATCATTGTATCCCAGTTTCTGGCACTTTGTCAGCACAACTCTAAATATTTATTGGATGAAGTAATGTTTGAAACTGTGTTTCCTATTTTGCAGTTTTATTTCCCCTCACGTTTCATTTAAGAAAAAATTTATTTGTTATTATGTCAATCTTACAGACTTCCACAGATTTTCCTGTAAACAAAACAAAACAAATGAGTCTTGTGGAGGGTGACGGAGGGAGGAAACACTCAGAAAGCAGTTTCTGTGTAGAGCCCTTTCGCAGCTATATGAAAGCCCTTGTTTAAAACTATATAATTTCCCAGTGTGCTTATAAGCATCTTATCTTTTTCAGACTTCTCCTTCTTTGAAACCAAAGCATTAAGAACCACAATTCCAAAGGGAGCCTTTACTGCCGGTCTCAGTGTGTTCTCTCCTGCCTTTGTTTGATTTAGGATCTGGGATTGGCACAAGACTCTGCCACCAGCACAA
Organism: Lepilemur ruficaudatus; assembly: GCA_963574885.1. NCBI lineage: Eukaryota > Metazoa > Chordata > Mammalia > Primates > Lepilemuridae > Lepilemur > Lepilemur ruficaudatus. The sequence goes on from CAUYRT010005420.1 coordinate 66,122, forward strand.
AGAGTCCAGTCCTTCTCGGCAGTCTGGCCCATCAGATCTACAGGATGATGTGTGCAAAGGGCTACTCAAAGAAAGACTTCTCATCTGTGTTCCAGTTTCTACGAGAAGAGGAGACCTTTTGAGTGTGCCCTTTGGCCGTGGACACTGTTGGGAACCAAACTCTGTCTTGGCGCCTCCTTCTAGCTCACTCCACAAGTAAATGGATTTAATCAAAGGTCACCTGTCTGCTTTTGATTGTTTAGGTCACACTAGTCCCTTAGGATTTTTCACCCATTTTTAACTGCTTACTCTCTCTGTCTTTTTAGCAAATATATATTATCTGAAAAAATTTTTCCTACAAGCCACTGATGGTCTCTGCTAACGGGCTGAATTGACCTTAACTTTAAAAAGTTTGATCCCTGAGCATCTTCACTTAAATCGTTGGATACTTCAATCAGGATATTATTTACCTTAAAAATAAACCAAATATTTTGTCAACAGGACGAAACCCATCTTAAAGGAAAGAAAACAATCGGTGTGAGGAGAA
>CAUYRT010005424.1:0-37533 GCA_963574885.1 Lepilemur ruficaudatus
GCGTTAAGACAGTGGGACGGTCCTCCTAGGTGTGGTGGCCACAGCGTTAGGCAGGGGGACGGTCCTCCTAGGTGTGGTGGCTGCAGAACTCGTGGCAGGTTCTCTTTCAAGGCCTGAAGCAGAGTCCCACTCGGTCACCTGCAAGAGTCTTATTTAACATGATCTATCTCAGGAGTGGCCCTGTCACTTCTGCCGTGTAACGTAACCTGATCCCGCGGCATTCTCCGGCCTGCCCACGTCCACGGGAAGGGGATAACGGGGCGGCTACACCAAGCAGTGGGGTCTCGGGCCGTTGTGGAATTGTGCCTCCCGCCCCAGGGAACATCGAATGGACAAAGCCATAGTGAGCTCTGTACGCGGTATACAGTAGCATGACCTTTCTCCTAAGCACTGTCTCATCTAGCTGTACATCCGCAGTGGTGAAAGTATGTGTGTGATGTGAAAATCCACGGGAACGGTGATTATCAGACTCCGGAGAAGGATCGCCGTCGGGGGACGGGGTGGTGGGGGGGAGGGACAGAAAGACACACAGCTCGCTGGGCACGTTTCAGGTTCTGAGTTCGTTAGCGGGTTCGTGGGTGACCCGTTTATTATTAAATACACAAAAGCGAGCCAGGAAAGGCCTGACGATGCGAATGTGTTATGAACCAGCGACTGTGATTGGCCCCACTGTGTGCCCATTAGGTCTTTAAAGTACGTTTGAAAAGAGTGCTCATCCCGCGTTTCCGAGGAGCCCTCTAAATGGAGCAGTGGTGGCACCTGACTGGGGGTCCGATCTCCTGGGGTTTCTTAGGAGCTGACTTGGCCTCTGGAGTTGGGGGCCTTAGTGGCTGGGTCACCCACGAGGTCTGGCCCTCCACCTGCCGCAGGAGTATCTGTGGAGTGCGTGCGCGGAGGGACGTTCAGACTGTGCTAACGCTTCTCTGTCTGTTTCCTTCCCTCAGAAAATCGCCTTCATGGTAGCGCTAGGCCTGGTGACAACAGAACACTTGGAAGGTAAGGATCCGGCGCGCCGGGCGGGGCCGGGGCTGGCCCAAAGTCGGCAGCACACAGCAGCGTTGGGGGTGGAGCGTGGCATCGCGCGGCCGCAGGGGGTCTCAGGATGTCCCGGTCAGATGGCAGCATCCAGGTGTGAACCACCTCTGGGCGTCTGCCCCGAGTGCCAGAGGTCGGTTGGTTGTCATCGAAGATAAACAAGGGAGAGAAACCCGCCACACCCTGCCTGGCTCCGTGCTGCAGGGAACCCACCGTGGCACTTCCTTGTTTCGGTGGAGGGACCCTGTGGGCTCCCCGTCCTCGCACTGGAGGCAGCTCAGTGAAGTGACAAGAGGCAGGCCCACTTTGGCCATTTCCTAACCGCTCGAGCCTGGGCAAGTTACTTAATTTCTGTGGGCCTTGGGTTCTTAATCTGTAAAATGGGATAATGACCGAACCCGCTTCGTGGGATTGTTGTGAAGCACCCAGCACAGGGCCCGGCCCCCAGCTCAGCACGGCGTGAGTGTGATGAGCTGCCACCTCCCTGCCCATCAGGCTGGCCTGTGGACTTGACATCTACCACCGGGCGTGGCAGTCAAAGTCAGAGCATTAGTTACGTGAGCAGACGGGCCGGCGTGACTCTGGCGGGGCCGTTTGGCATTGCTGATGAGGACGCCTGCAGGGGAGCCCGGAACATCACGGAATGGCAAAAGCGATTGCAAGCGAGCTGTGAACATCACGTAGACTCCTGGCCTAGAAAGGACTGAAACCAGACCCCTTGTTGCACACATGGGGAGCTGAGGCCAGAGAAGTCGATTCACTTGCCCAGGGTCACACAGCCAGTCGCTCGCCGTCAAGCCCAGGCTGGGATCCAGGACTCTGACTGCCACCACAGCCCCCCTCACCTGCTAGAGATCTTCCATAGAGTGAAAGCCCAAGTGCATCTGGGTGCGGGAAGGGAGACTAATTTTCATTTCCTCCTTAAAAGTGAGGGAAGGAAGGGGATGAACTGAACACCCACAGTGCCCGAGGCACTAGGATTCTTAAGATAGAGGTTCTCTCCATTGGGACAGGTGAGCGACCGAAGCCCAGGGACGGGAAGGGACCCGGCGAGGGCACAGGCGTGTCAGGGCCAGGCTGGAGCAGAATGAGCCCAGCACGCCCAGGCGGGGAGCCTTCTCCCTTCATGTCCCTGGTCCCACTTGCTCCCTGGCAGCAGCCGGGGCACAGCCGTGGGTGGGGCGGGAGAGGGAGGAGGCCCAGCCTGCCAGCCCCCCGGGTGGGCAGGGAATCCCCAGGGAGCAGCCCTTGCCCCGGCCTCCCTTGCAGGGTTGGGGAGTAGTTCTCTGAGCTTTCGGCTTAGGGAATCCACCGTCCTCAGCCTGCCTCGGAGGGCTGTGTGAGCTCGGACTTTGGACCCACGGAGGCAGCGTGGGGTGCTGGGAACGGAAGTCTTGTGTTCACGTCTGGCTCGTGCTACTTACCGGCTGGGTGACGTGGGCAAGTCCTTCCCCCACCACGAAGCTTAGTTTCGTCACCTACAGCAGAAGGAAAACTGTACCCTAAACTGTGCATTCGCTGTGGGGAGTAAGAGAAAATGCTTTCCTGATGTTTGTCACCGTTGCTGTTTTTATAAATAGCGCTCACTGGGAAAACCTCTCTGCGTCCCCCACCCCTGACACCCTGAATATTTATTAATTTGGACCCTGTCTTCCATGGAGGGTCTCGGGTGCCTCACGGGAAACACACTGAGTAATTTTTTCTTCTTTTTTTTTTTTTTGGAGACAGAGTCTCACTCCATTGCCTGGGCTAGAGTGCCGTGGCGTCAGCCTAGCTCACAGCAACCTCAAACTCCTGGGCTCAAGCAATCCTCCTTCCTCAGCCTCCTGAGTAGCTGGGACTACAGGCATGCGCCACCATGCCCGGCTTATTTTTTCTATATATTTTTAGTTGGCCAATTAATTTCTTTCTATTTTTAGTGGAGACGGGGTCTCGCTCTTGCTCAGGCTGGTTTTGAACTCCTGACCTTCAGCGATCCTCCCGCCTCGGCCTCCCAGAGTGCTAGGATTACAGGCCTGAGCCACCACGCCCGGCCCTGAGTAATATTGAAAAGGTTTAAAAAGCAAAACAGGTCCAAGCGGTGGAGATTAGAAAGTACCCCAACGGTACCGCACAGAGAGGCAGGTGGCAGGTCCCGCCTGGTGGCCACAGCGGAACAGGAGAAGGAAGGAGATAAAACGCCGTCGGTGCACGCAGGCGCATTCTCGTTGTCACTCGCACAAGGCAGAGCGCGCCAGGCTCCCAGCGAGGCTTCCTGGCGGAGGCCGCGTGCGGGCGGAGGCTGCCTGGGGGCAGACACACCTGGTCTCTGGGGAGCTGGGGCCTCACACTGCCGTGCAGCCAGGACGGCGTCTGACCCATGGGCGTCTGCTGTCCCAAGACACGGCCGTGAGCCAGATAATGACACACAAGGGGGACCCCGAGCTGAGAGTGGGTCCCTGGATTCTGGGAATGTGCCATCCTCCCCCGATCCGTCGTTCAGCCCCAGGTCACCGGGCCGCCCTGTCGTGGAGTGGGTGATTCCTGGAGGCCCCAGGCCACTCTGTGGCACAGCTGCTGGACAGACAGGCTTCAGAACAGGAGGGGATGGTGGTGCCGGGGCCTGGTGAGCAAGCGTGCGGGGTTTCCAGCATAGAAGGGTCCGGTAACTGCTGTGTCTGTGTCTTTCTAGAAATACAGAGCAAGCGACAGGAGCGCAAGAGAAGAAGCACAGCCAACCCTGCCTACAGCGGCCTCCTGGAGACCGAGGTGGGGACCCGCCAGCCCATGCCACCGAGGGGGGAGGCGCCTGAGTGCACAGCCTGGGGCACCCCCTGCTCTCTTTCCTAATTGCCTCCCTCGTCCCCTCCCGGCAGCGGGGCTCAGGAGTGGCTGTCCATAATCTCTTCCCCTCCGGAGTTCAGGGTCCGCTGATGAAAAGTGCAGAGGATGGAACTGTCAGTCGTGTCCCCAGCACGAGCTGCCCAGGGAGCGTGTTTTAGATGCACGCACTGGCCTCCTGGTTCTTCACCCTGAAAGGACGGGCGAATCCCCGTCACAGGCAGGGCTGGACGCCCGGGCTCGTCTAGAGAGCCTGTCCGGTCGGCTTAGGACGTGCACTGCTTGGAAGAGGCTGGCCCCAGAGAGAAAGGTCGAGAAGGGGCTGGGCTGGGCTAGGAGTGGCCAGTTCCTTCTTCCACACTCCCATTTGGGGCGTCCATCCCCGCAGAGGAGGGAAGGGGGTGGCTGTGACTCTAGCTGACGTCCCTTGGTGTGGAACCGGGGGACCGAGGCTGTGCCTGACGTGCCTGCTGCGATTTGGCCTGAGCCTGCGGTCCCCCTGTGTGTGCTCCAAACCCTGTTCCTCATGTGTCCCCCAGGGCTGCTGGTGGCCACGTGAAGTCACCCTACCCCACCACAGTTCTGCAACAACTAAACTAGGATGTTGAAAGTTAATCTCCAAGGCAAGAAATTCCCTGATCCAGGTCCCATCGCAAACTATGTGCCACCCTCACTGTCCACTGCAGCCCCACAGGTGGTGACCAAAGACAGTCCAGTAATTCAGGGCTGGGACTGGAAGATGCCTGAGCACCTGGGCCCCTCCCATTAGCATGTTCCCAGGGAGAAAACGCATCGGGAATGAAATCTTTCTGCCCTGATAAATTAAAGTCCACAATTCCAGTGTCGCCTCCCTAAAAGCCAGCTCTGCAGCGTCCCCCGGGGCATTTTTCTCAGAGGCTCAGGGCTCTTTTAGGGACAGCACCCTGGAATCTTCCCTGGGATGGGGGCCATTTCCTTAGGGCTCCAAAATCCAAAGCCTGGGACAGCTGTCCTGGGCAAAACGACGTATGTCCCCAGAGGCCAGTGCGTGGTATGTTGCAGACTTGGTCTGTAAGATCTGGAGGAAGGATAAAGAAAATGCTGTTTCACCTCCCCAGGATGTTGGTTAGTCTGGGCCAGTTGTCCAGAATCCATCAACTTGAACTTGAACTTTGCTGGGACGGACGGTCTCCCGTGGAGCAGTGGGCAGTTCCAGCCCTGCAACTGCCCTGTCCACGCCTTTCCTCTGCGTCCATCCCCCTGCTGCCATTCCGAGAGCACGCCCCTCGTGGGCAGCTTCATACCATTCACCTCCTTCTTGACCTTCTGAACAAGCCTTGTCCCTAAACTGGGATCTTTCCTAAGAATGTCATTGAGTTTTTTCTCAACCTCTACTCAAGGAAATGGCATTTTCCCTACATAATAAGATCCCCATTCCCTTTGATGTGTTCGTTAATGAAACTGTCCACCGCTTTGCGTGCGGGGGAAGCATCACCCTGTCCGTGGCCAGGTCCAGAGGCGACCTATGCAAGTCAACTCAAGACCCCGTGACCTTGAGCCTTGGACGAGCACGTAACTCCAGAGGGGCCCTTCCACAGGTCCCTCTCTTGGCCCTGAACACAGCCTGACCACTTTAAGACAGATGGTTTTATGTCCAGTCCCACAATTCTAGAACCATCTTCCTGTCACAGCCAAAGCCACTTAGAACCATCAAGGTCTGAACTAGTGTGGCCTGTGGTTGCCATAGGGCTAAAGCTGCCCTTCTGGAATGAACCAGAGACTTTTGTCTACATGTGATGCTTTGGGCCACATGCCAAGAAATGGACTCTTAGGGAGTGAATCTGTGACGGTCCCCACCTCCCCGCCTGACTGCAGAACCAGTTGAGGAAGAAGACGCAGGAGACAGACAGAGAACGCAGCGTAGCTTTGTCACTGGTTTGCCCACCTTGGGAATCTCTAGCGTGTCCTTCCCAAGTAAACCCAGGGGAGCAGAGGTCGTTGTCCTCGGCATCCAGCAGCACAGGCCCTTCGCTGACTTCCCTCCCTGCCCCTGCGTCCCTGTCTCTGCCTCTGGCAGGGGGTGTCCGGCTGGAGTCTGGCGCCTTGGCAGGGAGCCTGCCTTGGGTTGAGTCCTGGGTCAGGCTGGCCTAGCTGAGAGACTCCAGATGACGGGTGTGTCGTTTGTTTTCTGTCCCTGCAGAGGAAGCGGCTGGCCTCCAACTATCTCAACAACCCCCTGTTCCTCACAGCGAGAGGTAAGCACCAGCCACGGCCCGGGGCTTCTGCCGCAGCCGCTCCAGGGTCCGGGCAGAGTTGGCTCTGGCTGGTCCTGCAGCCCTGGGCCTGGGCAGGGGCTGGGCCCACCCAGCACAGGACTGACCTGGGTCGGGGGAGAGGGTGCTGTGCTGGGAGGAGCCTCCTGCCTCCCCGCTCCTCCTCAGACCTCCGTCTGCAGCCTGTGGCCTCCGCCCGAGTGGCCCTCCCAGGTGCTGCCTGCCCTCCAGACAGCCCTGGAGAGCCTCTCTTCCCCCCCACACGTGGGTAGCTCTGGTACCTCTGGACCTGGGCTGGAGGTTCATGGCCCACGTCTCACCACCCTCGTGTCCCCACTCTGGGCATTGAGAGAGCACAGGCTGGACGTGGGAGTCCTGGGATCCCAGCCCGGCTCTGCCTCTGACTGTCTGTGTGACCAGGGCTAGATCTTCCTCTCTGGGCCTGGGCTCTTTCTGTATGACAAGGGGTTGGGCCCGATCTTCAGCAGGTGCCCCCAGCTCTGCAGGCTGGGCCTGGCCTGAGGCCTCCATCCGAGTTTGCTCGGCCCCTCCCTGCTCTGCCAGCCTCACCCCATTGCAAGGCTTCAGGGCAGCCACATCCGTGAGCACAGCCAGCAGCAGGAGGCCATTTGTTCTTTACTGCTGGTTTCTTGGGATTCTTCGTAGCTTTCAACAAGTCACGGTACCTCCCTGGGCCTTGGTTTGCTCATCTGTGCAATGGTCTGTAGCCACCTGCTTCTCAGCAGGGAAGTGACGGAGGACATGACAGCACCTGGTGAGCTGCGGGTTGCTGTGCAGACACAGGACGTGCTCTTCCCAGTGGATGGCATTGGACGGGTCTCACCTAGAACCTGAAAGGAAAATCATTTTTGTGATCATTAAAATACATGGTTTGACATCATTTACTAGCGTGAGAGTGGTTGTAGCTGAAAAAGAGTTGAAAATAAGTCACTTTGACGAGGTCCTGGAGCGATGGTCCCTTCCACTGGGCAGCTCACTGCCTCTGTGTGAGCTCACTGGCCTCAGAAGAGCCTGTTCTCAGGGCAGAGACCTGTACTCCCATCATGCTTTGGGGTGAGACCCTAGGTGCTGTAGGAACTTGTGGGATTCACATCATGCTCTCAGGTGAAAACCAGGCATCACTGGGGCCTTGGGATACTCCCATCATGCCTTGGGGTGAGACCCTAGTGCTGTGGGAACTTGTGGGATTCACATCATGCTCTCAGGTGAAAACCAGGCATCACTGGGATCTTGGGATACTCCCATCATGCGCTGGGGTGAGAACTCAGACATCATGGGATGGGGGCCTTGGGGTACTCCCTTCGTGCTCTGGGCTGAGAACTCAGGCATCGTAGGATAGGGACCTTGTGATACATCATGATCTGGGAGGTCCCAGGTGTCACTTTGGGATACTCCCATCATGCCCTGGGGCGAGAGCCCCTGCCACATGAGGCCTTGTGGACTCCAGTCCTGATTTGTGCTCCTCCAGTGCCCACTAACACGTTCTCCGCCCTTCTTCCCTGTGCTAGCCAATGAGGACCCCTGCTGGAAGGTATGTGTCCCCTCCGTTGTCACACATGGGGGTGGGGCATGTTTTCTGTACAGTCCAGGAGGTTTACTCCCAGAAAGAGGGAAGGGACCCTGGAGTGGAGCAGAAAGGCTTTGGGGTCCACTCTCGGTGCTGAGAACTTTGAACAACACCCCGTCCGCTTCCCAGCCTGCCCAGCAGAGCCAGGCGTTGCTCAGGGCTCAGTGCACAGGTTCAAACAGGCGCCTTCCCTGCTCAGTACTAGGGATGCAGGGACCCGGGGGGCCACGAAGGCCCCACCAGAAGCAACCAATTGGGTGCCAGCTGAACTCATTGTGTGACCTCAGGCAGAACTGGCCCTCTCTGGTCCTCTGTTGCCCTCCCTGAAAGGGGCTGGACTTGGTAATGCCCAGGGTCTCACCCCACATACCATGGTTCTATGATCCTGTGAGACCACCCCAGCGCCCACACACCACGTCCCTGCTTCCCAGGACATTGGCGGGTCATGGCCTCATTCATGGGCGTGGCCTCAGAATTTATTCAGTGGTTTTCTTTATTAAATTTCTGATCCAGTTCTAAAAGAATTTTCTAGTCCCTGTGTGCTTGCAATGGTCCAGCCTCAAGGAAGCGACAGGTGGTTCCAACTGCGGGCAGCCATATTGTGTTCTTGCCGTGGAACAGGGCAGTGCTGCTGGGCCCAGCAGGGTTTGTCCACAGACACCCTGTGCTCAGCCAGGGCAGGCATGGGGACAGGAGCCATCTGGAACCTGAGCCCTGACCCAACAGAGCCCACAGTCCTGGAGAGGCCTTGGCTTCCAGGCAGGAGACCCGGATGCTGGTCCTGACTCCCCCTCCAGCTTGCGCTGTGACCTCAGACAACTGCCTCACCCTCCCTGGGCCTTTGCCCTGAAACAACGGGTGTAGATGGGGGTCTCTGAGGACTCAATCTGAGTGTGCTGCCCCCTCCTTCAGGGACATGCTTGTCACATGGGCCATCCCAGAGGAGAGCCCTCTGGTCTTTCCCACCTCTCAAGTTGGAAGGTGCTGTTGGCACATAGAGGACAGATGTAACTTGCAGAGGGGTTTCTGTTGGGTGGTGGGAAATCGTTCAGACTTTGCAGGTCACGGGAAGTGTGGGGTTGTGAAACCTTGGCCTCACTCGCAGTCCGAGCTGCCCACGGTGCAGCAGGCTGGCCGGACAGGTAGTGAGCTCCCTGTCCCTGGAGGTTTGTAAGTAGGGATTGAATGACCAAATGACGATGACTCTGTAGAAGGGACATTTGACATTCTCTCGTCCCCGGGAAAGGGGGAAGCTGCCCTTTACTGTGCTCTTGCGTGGAGCTGGAGTGAATGGGGCGCTTCAAGTGCTTTGTCCCGTTGAGTCCTCCCAGCAACCTGTGGGGCAGGTGTTGTCATCCCATTACAGACTTGGAAACTGGGGGGGAGGCAGTTACGCCCCAGGACTTGGGGTCTCAGGTTAGGCTGATGTGCTGTTAAGAGAAGCTCAGGAGGCGCTGCCAGGGAACGTGGGCGTCTTGTCCCAGGCCACAGCCTCCCTCTCAGAGGCAGTGCGAGCCGAGGCTGGGCCCCACGCCCAGAATATGGTACAACGCAGACCCTGAGGGGGACTGTCGCCCATGCCACAGCAGGACACCCTTCCCGTCACCCCCACCCAAGTCAGGTCTTAGCATGGAAGGATCAGGACACTGGAGTCAAGTTGTGCCCAACTCCCACGCTCAGTGGCCCCAGCCCCTGGTATATGTGGCCTGGCCGGTGCTCTGGAATCCTGCACGTCCGGCAGCTCCTCCTCCTGGGGTCCAGGCCCGTCCCTGAGTCTCCCTCCAGGGCTTGTCCCTCTCTCCCTAGAGCTGCTGAGAAATGTTGGCAGGAGAGCGGCCGCCAGGGGGTTGGAACGGCAGCTGCCTGGGCCCAGCCCGGGTGGCCCACCTGCGCCCTCCCTTCTCTTCCAGAGCGACATCACCCACGAGGAGCACTGTGCCGCCTGCAGGCGCGGGGCCAACCTGCAGCCCTGCGGCACCTGCCCGGGGGCCTACCACCTCAGCTGCCTGGACCCCCCCCTCAAGACGGCGCCCAAGGGCACGTGGGTGTGCCCCAAGTGCCAGCAGAAGGTACAGAGGCCGCGTGGCCCCTCACCCCGGACCTGGGCCCTCACCCTGGACCTTGGGCCCTGATAGCCCACGACATTGGCTTCCTGGGCATCCCCACTGTGGGCAGGTGGGAGGGCGGAGGAGGGATGAGAAGTGGGCCTTGGGTGCGGTGCAGGTTCTTTCAGCCCTGACGCCGTTGGCATTTGGGCTGGATGACCCCTGATGGTGGCACTGTCCTGTGCAGTGTGAGATTTAGCAATGTCCCTGGCGCCGCCCACAAGATGCCAGCAGCTGCTTTCTCTCCTTGTGGCCTTTTTACAACCCGAGTCTTGCTCTGGGGAGTCCAGGCTAAGGAAACATCCCAGTGTTACAGAGTGCCCAGCACAGAGGAGCCCCTCACGCCTTATTCACATGAGGGAAAGATGGAAACGGTCTAACCGCCCCACGGCACTGAGTTCCAGTTCTGCGCTCAGCGAGAGCTAGTGATCGGAAATGACGTATTACAGCAGTGACATTGTTTGGGACTCGTCCACTGTTTGCAATTACGTCATAAAAACGAAAAGCAGGCTTTGCAAACTATACAAGTACACTACTGTGCAATCCGTAATCAGCTGTTGAGGAAAACTGCAGCATAAAGAACCTGGGGGAAAATGCCCCAGGGCGACCCCGCTGTGGCTGGGTGGCGGCAGTGGCGAGGCTGGTTCTAGGGTGCTTTTCCGTAGTACGCGCGACTGAACCTTGAGTTCCGTCATCCCGGGGCACCAAGGAAGGTGGATTTGGTGGGCTGGGTGCTGCTGCAGGGCTGTCCCCTGTGGGGGCCCCCGGCCCCTGCATTGTGACTGCCCGGGGGTCACAGCTTTTTGAGGGGATATGGAGACTGACCAAGATTGTGGCCCTACTTCAGCACAGTGGTGGCCCCTCTGCGTCTCCCTCGGTGTCCCTGGCTCGCCTGGGGCTGGCCGTGCCCAGGCCCCCTGGACGCGGGAAAAGTTTCCAGTTAGCATTAATCACGCTTTGGGTAAACCTCACTGGCCACGACACTGCCGCCGTGCAGAGCTTCACCCGGGAAGAAGATAAGTGGTTGTTGGTTCATTCACGCAGGAGGCATGTGAGCCTCTCCTGTGCCAGGCCCTGGGGATGAGCGGGGAGAGAAACCTAGAAGGTTCCTGCCCTCATCTTATGGAGCAGCCTCCGTGAGCCAGGCCACGAGGCAGGTGTGGCCCCAGCCCCTGGTCACGGGGGAGGGACCTGTGGCTCAGAGAGGATGTGCCTACCCCGAGGTTACACAGCCAGGTGCGGCCCGGCCCCGCAGCCGCCAGGGCCTCCCCGCTTTCTCATTCCCCATCCGCCCCACAGGCCTTAAAGAAAGATGAGGGTGTGCCCTGGACCGGGATGCTGGCCATTGTGCACTCCTATGTCACCCACAAGACAGGTAAGGAGTCCTTGAGGGGTGGGAAGGGTGCCTGCTACCTGTCACCATCCTCCCCACCCCGGCCTCTGGGTTCACTCTGGGCCTTTGGGAGGCTGGATGGGTCCAGGCTCTTCCAGGCCAGCACTCTGAAGAGGGCCCCTGGGATAGCCCTGCGTGCAGTTCCAGTCCGCGAGCATTTGACCAGAGCCACTGGTCAAAACTGGGGGATGGGGCAGGGAGGGACGGTGACCTGGGCCTTGGTTCCGTTCCTTCTGCCTCTCCGGGTCACCCTACGGCCAAGCCGCTGTTCACCGGCCTTCCCCGCTGGGCCCGGCCCTCTCTCTCCTAGTCAAAGAGGAGGAGAAGCAGAAGCTGCTGCAACGAGGCAACGAGCTGCAGAACGAGCACCAGCAGCTGGAGGAGCAGGACCGGCGGCTGGCGTCGGCCGTGAAGGTGCGCGGGGACAGGGGAGTGTGTCCTTAGAGCCCGGGTGTAGGTCCAGCTGGCCTCGGCCATGAAGGTGCGCGGGGACAGGGGAGTGTGTCCTTAGAGCACAGGTGTAGGTCCAGCTGGCCTCGGCCGTGAAGGTGCGCGGGGACGGGAGTGTGTCCTTAGAGCCCGGGAATAGATCCAGCTGGCCTCGCTGTGAAGATGCGTGGGGACAGGGGAATATGTCCTTAGAGCACAGGTGTGGATCCAGCTGGCCTCGCTGTGAAGATGCGCGGGGACAGGGGAGTGAGTCCTTAGAGCACAGGTGTAGGTCCAGCTGGCCTGGGCCGTGAAGGGCGTGCTCCAGGGTTTAGCAAGGCACCGCCCTTAGAACTATCAGGTGTAGATCCAGAGCTTCATTGTTGAGTTGCTGAGGCCCAGGAAGAAGACAGGCTCACCAGGCATCCCTCAGCAAGTCTGTGGGTGGAGAAGGCAGCTCTGTGACTCATTCAACAAATATTTATCAAGCAACCGAGAACATCCTGGCTCTGCCCCTTCTCAGCTCTCTGACCTTGGCAAGGTCCTGACCTTGAACATCGGTTTCCTCTTGTGTAAAGCAAATGTAATTCCTCCTCCATAGGGTGGTGATAAGCAAGATGATGAAGATGATGGTCATGGTGGTGGCGATGATGGTGATGATGATGATATGGTGTTGGTGCTGATGTTGCTGGTGATCAAAGTGATGTTGGAGGTGATGGTGGTGACGCAATGATGACAGTGGTGGTGATCGTGATCATAGTGGTGGTGGTGATAGTGGTGATGATCATGGTGATGGTGGTGGTGATGTTGGAGGCAGTGATGGTGATGATGATGGTGTGATGATGATTGTGGTGGTGATGGTGATCACAGTGATGTCGGAGGTGATGGTGGTGATGGTGATAATAGTGGTGATGATCATGGTGATGGTAGTAGTGATGGTGACGGTGGTGGTGGTGATGTTGGAGGCAGTGATGTGGTGATGGTGTGGTGGTCATGGCGATCATGGTGACACTGCTGGTGGTAATGATCATGGTGATGGCAGTAGTGATGGTGACAGTGGTGATGGTGATGTTGGAGACAGTGATGTGGTGATGATGGTGTGGTGGTCATGGTGATCATGGTGACATTGCTGGTGGTAATGATCATGGTGATGGTAGTAGTGATGGTGATGGTGGTGGTGGTGATGTTGGAGGCAGTTGATGATGGTGGTGATGGTGACGGTGACAGTGCTGGGCCCTGGCGAAGCTGTTTAAATGTAGCATCTCATTTAATGCTCTCAGCAACCCTGTGAGGAGGCTTTGTGGTTACCCGCAAAGCAGTTCTAGAAACAGTCCAGGACGGTTGCTGTTTGCCCAGGCAGTGTTTGAACCAGAGCAGACAGACGTCTGACTCCAAGCTTCAGTCCTTACTGCCTTACCTTGTCGTCCTGACATGGAGGGTAGAGGGGCTGGCTGAGAGGAGGGGAGGAGGCCAGCCAGCAGGCCAAGGTCTTCCGCAGCTGCCGGCAGGAGGAGGAGGACGTGGTCGCGTCACAGCCGTGTGGGGCATGTTGCCTGGCTGCCGCGCAAGCACACTCCTCTACCTCTAGCCCTGAACTCCAGAACAGACGTGCCCTGTGGCTCTGTCCATTTCCAGGGCTGCCGGGATTTCCGGAGGCCTCGGTCTGGTCTCTCTTGGGCCCCTGCGAGGGTGGCCGCCCGGACGCTGCGGCGCGGACTTCTGAGACCTCCTCTCTGACCTTCTCCCCTGACAGAAATGCCTGGAGCTCAAGACCAGCCTGCTGGCCCGCCAGAGGGGCACCCAGTCGTCCCTGGACCGCCTCCGGGCCCTCCTGAGACTGATACAGGGCGAGCAGATGCTCCAGGTCACCATGACGACCACCAGCCCCGCCCCGCTGCTGGCCGGGCCGTGGACCAAGCCCTCGGCAGCAGCCGTGCACCCCACCCTCCAGCACCCCCAGGGCCACAACTGACCCGAGGGACCTGTCTTCACACCACGGAAAGTTCCTAGAACCCTGCTCACACGACCTGGGGGTTCTGTCGGCCTTAATTCATAAACACTATGAATTTCAGACAAAAATGTACCAGAGAGAGACAGAGGAGAGAAGGGAGAAGGAGCTGGTCCAGTAGGACCCTGTGCCCTTTGCGTTCAGAGGGGACACCTGGGAGCCAGGTGGGGTGCCACACGCCGGGGCCACGGTCAGCCCACACCCCACCCCTGCCGTCTGGGGGCCGCCCAGGCCTCGGCGGGTGTCTGGGCCCAGCCCTCTCCATGGCCTCACACCTCCCGCGGAGAGGGAGGCCGGGCTGTGAAGGGGACGGGCACACTGCCCTGCGCGCCGGGAGGGGGCCCTGAGCACACGTGGACGTAGCTGAGTAGTAGAGGTAGTTGGTTGCGCTTTGGAAAGAAGTGGGTAGCAGGTCTAGGTAGCTCCCCGACGGCCCTCCCTGCTAGAAGGCCCGCCGGGGCTGGGCCAGGCCCGGGCCAGGCTCTCGCCTTGCGCACCGCTGGCGTCAGTATTATTAGGGTTAAGAGTTGCAGCTGTCTGACTTGAAAGACCCTCTCTGAGGCCTTGTCCCAGGACAGGGCCCGCAGGGTCTGCCTGCCGGGGCCTCCGCCCCGCCTTCGAGCCTCTCCGGAGGTTCGCGGTTCGCTTCCGCCCTGTCCTGGTCTCCTCGTCTTGCTGCCGCTGTGTTTTTCCCATGGAGTCTTTGGGCGAGATGGAGCCGCAGCCACGCGGGGGAGGCGTCTGGCAGGTTTTCCATTTTGGGTTGAATCTTTCAACTCAACGACTGAAGCCTTTTACTTTCTCCTCCCGAAGAGCCGCTAAGTATTCCACCCCTCTTTTCTTGCCAGTACAGACACTATGCCAAAAAATAACTTTACATTTTTGTATGGCGTTTTTATCGTGAGATATTTAATGTGAAGGGGGGACCCTTGCCGACGTCTCTCTCTGCTCACAGTGGCCTCAGCTGCCAGGCACGCGTGGGCAGACCTCCCCTCGGGCGGGCTGGCCAACCCGGAGGGACCCAGGTTTTTTTAGGAACCGGTGTGGAGGGTGGGGAGAGGCGGACAGGGCGGGAGGGTTTGGCCTCGGGGACGTGAGAGTCCCCTGCTCTTGCCGTGTCCTCTCCTTGGCAGAGCGGAGGCCCCGCGCCGTGAAGCAAGGGCTCCCGCACCCGGGGGCGGGCCGCGCGGGCTCGTCACACCCACCAGCCCCTCCGGTCCCGAGGGACCGAGCACAACAGGATGAGTGTCGCAGAGCCACAGGGCTCTACCCCGAGCATATCCCACGGTGCCGATTTGCACTGACCGTGCGTGAGTCGCTCACGGCCACGACCGCAGACCCGCACGCAGCAGAGCGAGGCGCGGCCGGCTCCCGCAGACGGCCACGGTGCCTCCTGTCCTTATCACGACTCCGGGAGAAACTGTGCTGTACGATACAGATCTATTTTAATACACTCAACTCTGGGTTGAACAAGATTTTTATATTCTTTTATCGATGAGCAGAGTGAGCCGCGCGAGCGCACGTCTCCGCCGCCGGCCCCTCTCTGTGCCAAGTGCGCGTCACCGCGTGGCTCGCGATGCAGATGTCTTCAGGTTCCTTTTGTGTTGGTTGGTTTTTCTTCTTCTCGGATGGATTGAGTTAACCTTTGAAAAAATGTGATGGGAGGATGTGAAAGGTTGGACCCGGGAGGGGTAGCTGCCGACGTGTCTCGAGACTGTTAGTTTTTTTGGACCGAGGAGGCCCGTCCAGTGCATAGTGGGGATAGAGAAAAGTGTTTGTCTTAAATATGCCAGTGTAGTTTTCCTGCTGTACGATGCATTAAACTCGACTGATGATTTCAAGCCCGTGGCTCTGGTGTCCTTGCCTTCAGCGGAGAGGCCCTGGGAGTGCCTGGGGCATCCCGGAGGGCACTGCGGAGGGAAGCCAGGGTCCTGCCCCCGCCCCCGGGGAGGAAGGGAGGGAGGGAAACAGGAGAGAGCCCACAGTGCCCTCCACATGCCGCCCGCCCAGCCCAGCTCCCAGACGTGGCAGGTGACCCCGTAGGGCCAGGCGGGGGTGGGGGACGTCACAGGAGCTCAGCAGGCCTGTGGCTGTGCGGAGCCAAAGGTGGTGCCCTCCGCTCCTCGCTGGCCCGTCTCGGCAGTGGGCACACGGCTCCTCCAGCTGCCCGGCGTCCTCCTGCACCTTTAGAGAGCAGCCAGACTAGGGGACAGCCCCCGGAGCCCCAGCCCCTGACATTGTGTGCAGGGCCACCCCAGGACAATCCCCTGTGGCTACAGGGTGGGGTTGAATTTGGAAGTGACCGCAGGGCATGAAGAGGCAGGGGGGGCTGGGCGGGACGGCACCCCGGGGAGACCAGCTGCCCCCGGCGTGTAGCTTGGTGGGGGGGAGGGAACAGATTCAAGTCGGTTCTGCCCGCCCCACTCACTCTGCCTCCCAGAGGAGACTTGGGGTCCCCTTAGGGGTCACACACAAGACCCATCTACACCGGTGTGCCCTGTCTACTCCTGTCCTCTTGTGTCCTTTCCAATCAGGCCCCTCCCCCATCACCCCGCCCCTTTACTCCCTGGGGGCTACCCAAGGCAAGGTCAGCAGTGACCACATGGCCAGATGCAGTGGGTGGACCTGGACCTGTCAGGGCCACGTGACATCGACCACACTCCTCGCTGAAGGAGCTCCCAGGACCCTAGCTCCACCTGTCTCACTGCCCTCTGCCCCGGCCCCAGGCCTGTGCTCCTCCCGAGTTCCCTGGCCAGCCCCATCCAGCCCCCTGGCTCCCTGCCTCAGTGACGGTGGCCACCTGTGGCTGGCCATGGCGCGCAGCGGGCACCTCAGTCTCGGCATGGTCTCCTCCAGGAGTCGCCTTGACTCCTCTCTCTGCCCTCCGCGCTGGTCGTCAGCAGATCCACCAGCTCTGCCTTCGGAATATAGGCGGGGTGGGCTCCTACGTCACCTCGATCCCAGCCCCATTGTCTCGCCTGCATTGTTGCAGCCACCCCCTCCCTGGTCCCTCCCCTGCCCCACTTCAGCCTCCTCTCAGCCCAGTATCTGCCTGGTGGGGGCCCTGTTACAACCCTGCTGTCACTCCCATCTTGCCCAGCAAGAGCCAAAGGCTGTACTTGACTTACACACACGCTGGCCGCACTGGTTCATTTCCTGCCCCTGCACTGGTACAGCCTCCATGCCCCGCCTCAGGGCCTTTGCACGTGCTGTGCTCGCTGCCTGGCGCACTCTTCCCCAGCCTCCCCGACTGGCTCCTGACTTGACCGTGGCCCCTCGTGAGGCCCCGCATTGCCTGTCCCGCCCTGCTCTCCTTGGCCCCTTAGACTTTTCACAATCCACCCTGACGTGCCTTTTCCAGTTCTCGCCTGTCTGCTTCCCGAAGGCAGGGGTTTGTGCTCGGCTTTGCTCGCTGAATCCCAGCATCCAGAACAGCGCCTGGCACACAGTGGGTGCTCAGTATGAATATTCATGGCACAAATGAAGGAGCTTCCAAAGGATGGAGCTGCCGGGCCTCAGGACTGCCCCGACCCTGGCCCTGGGCCCTCCCTGGAGAGTCCCTTCGGCCAGTCCAGCTGCCAGGTGAGGCTGGGCGGCGGGTGAGAAAGCTGAGGCCGGAAGCGATGAAACTTGCCCCCACCTTGAGGCAGGCCCTGGGGGCAGCTTCTGCCTCCCTGTGGGGGGGCTCCCTGCCCTGCTTCTCCACCCCAGCGACGGCAGCTCCCTCCCTCCCGTCCGGGGAAGCCCTCTCCATGGGACAGCTGTGCCATTAGAAAGGGGGTCCCACAGGGTGCAGACAGCTGCCACCTGCGGCTTCACCAGCCCACCCACAGCACCCAGGTGACCCTGTGCCGGGACAGCCCTCAGGTGGGATGGTGGCCACTCCTGCACCCCATTCCCCAGCTCTGTCTGACTTGGCTGGACAGCAGGGGCCACAGCTGCCAACCAGGGCTCCTTGTTTCCGTGTCTCACAGGGAGCTTCTCTGGCATATCCAGATCGGCACTTTGGGGCCGTTGCTAAGTAAAATAAGGGTTGCTTGAACACAAGCACAGGGGTGCCGTGACATTGGATCTGCCAAGTGGCTAATGGGCGGGTGGCACCTACAGGGCAGATGCACTGGGCAAAGGGATAATTCCCATCCCCGGTGGGATGGTGCTTGGAATTACGTATGGAATTTTTCCATGTAATATTTTTGGACGGTGATTGTGAGCAGCTGAAACCACAGATAGCAGAGCTCACTATATGAGGGTCTTTATACTTCAACCCTGGGGGCCACAATTTAACCCTGCTACGATGTGCATGTGTGCCCTCCAAAGTCCAGGTGTTGACGATGTTACAGTGGTTAAGAGCTGCCGGCCTTTAAGGGGTGATTGGGCCACGAGGGCTCCTTGCTCGTGAATGGGATCAGGTGCCCTTACGGGAGGGCTTGAGAGAGCCGCTCCGCCTTCTCGGCCCGCTGCCTTCCACCAAGCGGGGGCCGCCGTTCCTGCCCTCGGGAGCCGCTCCGCCCTCATCAGACGCCAGATCTGCCAGCGCCTTGACCTTGGACTTCCCAGCCTCCAGACCGTGAGAAATGAATTTCTGTTCTTTATAAATTGCCCACTCGGTGGAATTTTGTTATAGTGGCATGAACGAGCTAAGATAAACCCATCATAGAGCCCTTTCCTCAGGTTGCCTGAAGTCTGCGTCCCTCTGGCTTCTGCTCCCTGGAGCCACCCAGGGCTGTCCCACCTGCCGCCTCTGCCCTGCACAATTGTGTCACCTGCGAGTAGAGCTTTTTTGAGCATCCAGGTGCAGATGGGTGGAGGCTGAAAAAGGTGTCCACGAGAGAAGAGGGGACAGCCTTGGGTTTTATAGAGAGTTTTTCTGTGGGGAGTAAATAAGTTCTTTTCAAACAACTGGGAGGGGTCTGGCAGAGGCTACTGCCTAATACACCCCTAGGAAGGGAGGGCGGTGGGTTTTACTGGAGGCTTAGATGGAAGTTTGGGGAGGGTGAATTCTTTAAGCCTTGAATTCTTGGAATAAATTCTACTTGCTCATCATATAGTACCCTTTTTATATTGCTTTGTTTGATTTGCTAGTATTTGAGTATCCTCGTGTTTCTATTTACGAGGGATATTGAACTACAGATTTCTTCGCAATATCTTTGTCAGCTTGTGGTATTAAACAAGTTGGAAATGTTCTATTTTCTGAAAGAGGATCTTTGTATTTGTTAGAATTCTCCAGTGAAGCCAACTGGGCCGGGAGTTTTATATGTGGGAAGGTTTTTTTTTCCTTTTCATTTGAAATTTTAGATGTATTTACCATGCAGGATTATTCACATACTCTGTTTCATTTTGTGTCAGCTTCAGTGAGTTCAATTGTTAAGGAATTAGTCACCTTATCTACATTGAATTTCGGTGTAAAATTGCTCATAATTTTATTACTATCTATAAACTCTAATAATTGATTTTTCATTCTTAATTTGTGGTTTCTTTTATCTTGATCTGTCTAGGGGTTTATGAATTTATCTTTTCAAAGAACTCACTTTTGGCTTTGTTAATTTTCTCTGTTGTCTGATTTTTTTGTTTTGTTTTTTATTTCCTTCTACTTATATGGGTTTACTTTGATGTATGTATTTTTTCTTAAGGTAGAACACTAGTCATTGATTTTAGACTTTTTCTTTCTTCTTCTTTTTTAATATAAAGATTTAGATTTCCCTGCCGGTACTGCTTTAACTCTGTTTCATAAATATTGACATTTTTCATTAGCATACAGGCAAATTTGAATTGAGTTCAAATTATTTTCTGATTTCCATTATGATTTCTTCTTTAACCCATGAATTATTTGGAAGTGTGGTCCCTTTTTTTTTTTCCTCTTTAAAATTTTTTTTCATATATTTAGGTTTTTCCTAGATATTGTTGATTTCTTATTTCTAGTTTTATCCGATTGTGGTCTTCACATGCTGCCAATTCCTTTAAATTTATTAGGACTTGTTTTATGTCCCAGAATCTGGTCTGTATTTGCAGTTGTATATGTGCACTTGAGTATGTATTATTCTGTTGTTGGGTGTAACATTCCATAAATACGGACTAGGTGGTTGGTAGCGTTCAGATTATCTGTGGCTTTTTGTCTAGTTGACCTTTCGGTTGCTGAGAGAGGGCTGCTAAAATCTCCAACTACAATTATGGAAATGCCTGTTTATCCTTTTAATCCTATTGTGGTTTTTTTTTCCTTCCTGCACTTGAAATTTTATTATTAGGTGTGTTCACATACATGACAGTTATGTCTTCTGAATAAATTGACCATTATATCGTTATTAAAAGACCCTCTATGTCTGGTAATACTTTTTGTCTGAAAGTGTGTTTTATCTCATGTTAATATAGACTCCTGGGCATCTGGTGCTACTGTGTTGTGGGGATCTCTCTGTACCCAAGTGCCTTCAGCCTGTCTTCATAAGGTGCATGCAGTTAGGTCTTACTTTTCTAGCCATTTTGAGACCATCTTCCTCTTCACTGTTGAGTTTAGTCCATTACCGTTGGAGATAATTATTGATGTGGTGGTAACGTGTGTTTCCTGTTTGTCCCCTTTGGTTTCTTGTTCCCGTTTATCTTTTCTTGCCTTTTTTGTTTGAATGCTACATATTTTTTTTTTCAGAATTCACTTTTAATTTTTTGTTGTTGTTGTTTTTTCAGACAGAGTCTCACTCTGTCACCTGGGCTAGAGTGCTGGGCTCAAGCGATCCTCCTGCCTCAGCCTCCTGAGTAGCTGGGACTACAGGCATGCGCCACCATGCCCGGCTAATTTTTTTTTCTATATATTTTTAGTTGGCTAATTAATTTCTTTCTATTTATAGTAGAGACAGGGTCTCGCTCTTGCTCAGGCTGGTCTCGAACTCCTGACCTTGAGCAATCCGCCCGCCTCAGCCTCCCAGAGTGCTAGGATTACAAGCGTGAGCCACCGCGCCTGGCTTAATTTTTTTTTTTAGCTATACCTTTTACATTATTTTTTAGTAGTAGTTCTAGAGATCATAACATACTAATCTATCCTTACCTCCTACCTTTCCAGTTTGCTTAGGGTTAATATTGTACCACTTCATGCAAAGGGTAGAAACCTTGAAGCCATGTCTCCTGCTGTACTTAGAGCTGTGTTGTGTAATATGTGTTATGTCTATGTGTCTTATAAACCCCCAAGACCGATCATAATTATTGTTTGAAACAGCGCTGAGGATTTAAAGTTGGGGGAAATGCAGTCTTTGACGTAATCAAACATTCCCCATTCCCAGTGCTCCTCGTTACCCCGAATGTCTGCTTCAATCTCTTGTGATTTCCCATCGGCTTGAAGAAATTCCTGTGGTGTTCTGTTGGTACACGGGTCCGCTGGTGAAGAAATCCTTAGTTCTCATTTACCCAAAAAGTTGTTTTTGTTTCACCTTCATTCCTGAAGACTGGTTTTGCGGGGTTCTGTTTTGACGCTCTCGCCTACGCTGGGCACTTCATTCTTCCTTTATTGTGTTGGGACAAGACGTTGTTCGCTGTCTTTTGGGCCTCTGTAGTTTCTGGGGCTGCGTCAGCTGAGTGAGATTGTTTGTCCTCTGCGTGGCACGGCTCGTTTTTCTCTGGCTGCTTTCAGGATTTTGTGTTTGTCTTTGGTCCTCAGCAGTTTCACCGCGGTGTCGTAGGTGTCGGGTTCTTTGTATTTTATCCCGCTGGCTGAGGTCACTGAATCCAAAAATTTGTCTTTCACCAAACTGGGGCTATTGTTGGCCACTAATTTTTAGATAATTTATGTGCCCTTTTCTCTCTTATCGGCCTCTGGAGTTCCAATGAGACATGTCTTTTAGGTCCCTGAGGATCTGCATGTTTTTTCTCTTTGTTCATTACGCTGGCTAATTTCTCTCGGTTTAGCTCCGAGATCACTGACTCTTTCCTCTGCTGTCTCCACTCTGTTACACCCAGCCACTGTCTTCTTTTGAAATTTCAGATATTGTATTTTGCTTCCCTAGAATTCCCTTGTTTTTTTTATTTCTATTTTTACTTTTTACAGAGATATTGTCTTTTCATTTATTGTGAGCATACTTTCCTTTATATACTTGAGGGAACTTACAATACTTTAAAATACTGGCTACTTTTTTCCACATCTGCATCATTTTAAGGTTGGTCTCTGTTGATTGTTTTATAGTGAGTTACATTTTTCTGATTCTTTGTACGATGAATAATTTTTAATTACATCCTGGACATTGTGAATATTATGTTGCAGAGATCTTGGGATTTTATTATATGCCTCTGCAAAGTGTTGGGTTTTGTTTGTTTGCTTTAGCGGGCATTTAGCTTCGTTTGTTTCAGATTGCAAACTCTGTCTGTTTGTGGCTCAAACCTCAGTTTCGTTCTTCTGTCCTTAGCTGGTGTCCGTTTTGTGCGTATGTGGCTCCGGGATCGGACAGAGCTGTGGACAGAGTTTATACACAGAATCTAGGCTCTCCCTCGCTGGCTTTCTCCTGTCTCATGGTCCCTCTTCACTTGCTTGTGACTCTGGTTGTCCCAAGCTCTGTCCTCTGTTCTTCCAGCCAAAGAGACTGTTTCTCTACTGGAGACGTAGCCACTGTAATAAAGGTGCCAACTTTTGCCTGGATCAGGTTAAAGGCAACATAACGGAAGCTCGTGCCGTTTTTATTTTCCAAGTATGGATTTTCGTGTGTGTTTTCCGGGGCCCTCAAGTCATTGTTAATTTTTTGTTTTTGTTGTTTTGGATGTTGTCCAGATTTCATAGATGTTATATGTAGAAAGGTCAGGTCTCACGGGAGTTAGGCAACCATAGTGGAAGTAGAATGTGCATATATTTGCAATATATATATAGTTCCCTGTGTTTCTCTCCTCTGGGAGGAATTTGGTATGTCTCCTTCCCCATCCCCTTCTTAACATTCTTTATATATATATATATATATATGTCAACACGTACAACATGATCCAATCTATGAACAATATATAGGATTGTTTGGGGAGTTTTAAATTTTTACACAAGTAATACCATGCTGTATTTTTTGTTCTACAACTTTTTTCCCCAATGTAATATTTTGAGATCTGTCCATGTTGATGAAATATATATCTCTTTTATTCATTTTAAGCGCAGGACAGTCTTCAATCTTATGGAGGTACCACTTGATTTGTTTGTAATTTCTTCTACTGATGGATATTTGGGCTACATCTAATTATTTTCTCGGACAACAATGGTGTGATAATGTTCTTTTCCCTGCGTTTTGGTTCTTTACCTGGACGTAAGGTGCTTTGACTTCACCCGCTTGAGACAGTGCTCTCCAAAGTGATGGCCCCAGTGTGCGTCCCGGCCAGCGTGTGAGAGAGAGCCCACTCCTCAAAGCGTCAACAGTGGTTGCCTATAAACAGCAACATTTCAAGTGATTTTTATTTTCTTCTTTTTATACTTTCTGTCATTGAATTTTTTTCCCTGAGCAGTTGTTGTTTCTATAACAAAAAGTAAAGCTTTCTGTTAGCAAACCAACAGCAGAGCCTGCTCTTTCTCTCACGCCCCCACCGTCCCAGATGTCCACAGCTCCCTCCCCTCCCACTATGCCCTGCACGAACTGCCTTAGTTCTTTTTCTTTAAGACAGAGTCTCACTCTGTCACCCAGGCTAGAGTGGAGTGGTGTCGTCACAGCTCACAGCGATCTCAAACTCCTGGGCTCAAGCCATTCTCCCGCTTCAGCCTCCCAAGTAGCTGGGACTACAGGTGCGCACCACCACGCCCAGTTAATTTTTTCCATTTTTTATAGAGACAGGGTCTCACTCTTGCTCAGCTGGTCTCAAACTCCTGGCCTCAAGTGATCCTCCTGCCTCAGCCTCCCAAAGTGCTAGGATTACAGGCGTGAGCTGCCACACCTGGCCTGCTTTAGTTCTTTTTTTCTTTTGAGACAGAGTCCCACTTTGTTGCCTGGGCTAAGTGCCGTGGCATCAGCCTAGCTCACAGCAACCTCAAACTCCTGGGCTCAAGCGATCCTTCTGCCTCAGCCTCTCGAGTATCTGGGACTACAGGCATGCGCCACCATGCCCAGCTGATTTTTTCTATATATTTTTAGTTGGCCCATTAATTTCTTTCTATTTTTTATAGAGACGGGGTCTCACTCTTGCTCAACTGGTCTCGAACTCCTGGCCTCAAGCGATCCTCCTGCCTTGGCCTCCCAAAGTGCTAGGATTACAGGCATGAGCCACCGCACCCGGCCTGCTTTAGTTCTTAAGTATGCTTATTTGTGTGTTTATTTTCTTGTATTCTCCTCGACTATTTAGCAAGCCCCTTGAGGGGGCAGGAAGCATACCTCACTCACCCCTGTCACTGTGAGATTCACACTGCAGGGCACAGAGCACACGGGGAGTTGCAGGTGGGTGCCGCCTTCCCCATCACACAGAGGCGGAAAAGCTCGAAAGGTTTTCCCAGGTCACGCCCCCCACCCTTGGGACAGAAACCCAGGCTGAGCCTTCTGACTTTGAACTCCCCTCCTGGGCTCAGTGACATGCCCAGGAGCACTCAGCTGTGAGTGTGTGAGGTACCAGAAGTGGGGGGCCCAGTCTCTGCTCCCCCAGTGACAGGAGCCTGGCTCCGCGGGGTGGACCGGCTACTTGGTTTGCCGCAGACTTTGTGCCTGGACAGGACTCGGTAATTCACTGTGCATGTCAGTTACAAGTTCTGGGCAGCCTGCCTAATCTCTGGAGTCACTTAAAATCTCTGTCATTGCTGCAAAAAGTGAATGTTTGGACAATTTATTCTGTGCTTCCCATCAATAGAGACACCCTGGAGTCCTCATTTCAGTGTCGCGTTTCATTGTTTTAAACTGAAATGCGCCAATGTGCTTCCGACGCGTTATCACTGTAATCGCTCGCTTTTGCCGTGGAAACGATCGGGAAATTGTGCTCTGATACAAGGGAAGGGTGACAGGGCCATGCCGTGCTAAGCTAGGATTCCACAATTATCGTTTGTAAAGGGGGAACCGCTATCAAAGAAGCCGCAGGAGAACATCTCGGGGCCACCCCCTCGGAGTCGGAAAATTTGAAACATACATTTCACAGACGCGTGTTGCATAGCTGTAAACCTCTCTGCATAATGCATGAGCTTTGATTTAACGTCATTGTTAATTCTGGTGCTCACAATGCTGCACTCTTAAGGGAGCCATCATTTTTATTTCAGTTTTTTTCCCCCTGGCATTAGAACTCCGAGGCCGTTTCAGGGTTGTTCCGAATTGTGTGCGCATAAGACGCCTTCCTGGGGAGGGAGGCAGGTGCCCGGCGGGGCGCGTCGGAGGCCGTGGCCGGGGAGACGGGCGGCCGACTGCCTCGGGAGCCTGCTGGGCTGCGTCTGGGCTCCCCGCGCCTGGCTGGGATTGGAGGGTTGTGTTTTAAGGAAGAAGAGTGAATGATGGATGAATGAAAAGGAGGAGGCTTTGCAGTAGAACAGAAACAATTTCGATTTTCAAGATCAGTTTTAATCAGTTTTCAAGATGCACAAAAGAGTCGTTCTGGCCTAGGGCGGCTCGGAGTGACAGAACGCTAGAAACAGCACAGACAGACCGCGTGCCACGAAGGGGGTGTGGAGTGAACCGTGAAGGGAGCGGAGGGCGGAGGTGGACGTTGGACCAGACACAGTGAGGACGGAGCCAGGGGAGAGAAGAGTCCAGAAGACACCACTGAGGCCAACAGGCCCCGGTGGCTCCTCTGAAAGCCCAGGGCTTGGGGTTGGTTCCCTCACTGTGCTGTCCCTGGAGCCCTGGGACCATGAGGACATGAGCGTGGCTCTGCAGCTGGGGGAGGGCCGGTGCCTCTCGAAGACATCCCGTGCAGAGGGCTTCCCGGGGCTCCTGCCATCTGCGCACTGCAGGGACATTTGCAAACCAATCCCCTCTGCTTAGGGCAACTTGCAGCTGCAGAAGAGGTGTGCCCGGTGGGCCTTATGGCGTTGGAGAGTGTGGATGGCCGTCTGGGAGGAACAAAACCTGTTTGAACTCAAAGATCTAGATGGTTCTGGTACAGCCAGGAAATGTCCAAGATACTCTGTGGCAGCAGATTAATCTTCCATGTCCACACTGGTGTGTCAGCTCTCACCATCAGCCCATGTGTAGGCAGGAAACAGGCTCGCGGAGGTTAGACTTGCTCGGGGTCGCAGCATATGACGGAGCTGGTTCCAGCTCAGGAGATATGGTTTCTGAGCCGGCGTTCGCAGAGCAGGAAGGGAGCCTGCCGCGCGTACAGATGGGAACACCAAGGCCCGACGCCTCCCTGTGACTCCCGCAGGTCCATGGGTGAGCACGGGGTTGCATGGGTCTGAACCCCAGCTCCACCACTCACGAGCTGAGTGACTTTGGGCCTCTTCTCTGGGCCTCCGGGTCCTCATCTGGAGCTAGGAATGGGAATATTGGAGGACACCTAGACCCACCCCATGTCCCATGGGGAGAAACTTCATCAGTAGGATTAGTACTCCTGGCTTCCCCACCACCCCCCGGTTCCACGGGAGGAGGAGGGAGTGTTCTGACCAGTGCATCTGGGAGGGAGGCCAAGCATGGCCCGCTGAGCTGTTCTCAGGAGCCAGCTGTGTGCAGGGCCGGCGACTGCGCAGTGAGTCTGTCTGAAGCAGGGTGACCGGTTAGCAAAGGCCCTTGGCCACAGGTCACAGGCAGGTCTCCTGTCAGCTTTGGGGAGATGTTTGACCTCCATCTGTGGGACTCCTGAGCTCGGGCAGGGATGAGAGATGTTATTTACTGGGGTTCCCTCAGGCCCCAAGAAAAAGACTCCCTCCCCAGCTGGGCTGCCATGAGGCTTACAAGGCAGGTGAGGCCGTTCTGCACCCCTGGCACACAGCGGGGCCTCTGTGGATGTGGTGATGGTCGACCCCTTGCCAGCCCGTGTTCCACAAGGGGGGACCAGACTCGGCCCCAAGAGTGTCCACCCTGATGCCCCCGAGCTGTCCTCTCTCCCAGAAGGAAGATGGTTCAGCGAGCAGGTCCCATCAGAACTGGGCACACACTCCCAGTGTCCTCGAGACTCCAGCCCCGTTTCCTCTGTCTAGAAACAGCTTCAAGAAACTCTAATAGGATCAATGTCCTTAGTAGCCCAGTGGCAAGGCCTCGGGACGCAGGAACCGGTATGGGAGGACGGCCCAGGAGAGAGCAGAACACCCTCCTGCTTACAGGTCCCCGAGTGCCCTCCAGGCCCTGGCAGGAGAGGGGCATCCCTCAGTAGCCACACGGGCCCCCCCTTAAAGACTGAACACAGCAGGGCAGAAAACACGTGTGGTGACGCGGGGGTGGGATCAACAGTGTGAAGACGGGAGTGAGGACGGACTTGAGTGAGGAGCCTGTACCCACCTCCCCCAAGTTCCAGGGCAGAGTCCTGGGCCTGGGCTCGTGCCGCGGGTAGACCCCAAGCATCTAAATGGGCACCTGGGGTCACTGTGCAGCGGGCTCAGTGGCCCAGCCAGCACGGAGAGGCTGACAACAGGTGTCCGCAGTGGACTTCCATCCTTTGCCATCCAGCACCCTCCTCCCCGCAGCAGGAGCTTGGGGTGACAGCAGCACGTGACTCATGGCTATTCCTCCAGCTTGTTGTCAGTCTGGGGAGCCACCCCTCCCCCACTGCCAGGTCTGGGTGGGGCTTCACCCCAGCCCCAGGGGTGGGACCCATAACTCAGGCTTAAGCCAATCAGAGCCTTCCCTGGCTACAGCAATTGGTCCAGGCCAGGCATGTGACCTAAGCTTGTCCAATCAGGCTGAGTCTGGAGACCTTTTGCTGGGAATGTGGAAGGAAGACATGGCTCCTTCTCTACTGTATTTAAGGGGAACTTGGGGCCCATCTTGCAAGCCCAAAGGGTCTGCCTGAGACTGCAGTCTCCCGACACGCCCTAGAGCCCTCAGGCAGGCTGACTGCTTCATGCCTAATTCTTCACCTCTCCATTTCCAACCCTTTTCCAAATAACTGGCAGTGCCCTCCCACTGGGACCCTGGGCTTGGCATGAGGCTGGCTTTGGCCAGTGGGATGAGGATGTTCAGGACGACAAGGCTTGAAGGCTACTTGCGTGAGTGCCTGCGTGTGCACCTCCGCCTCCACCCTGAGCAAGTGCCCACTGGAAGAATATGAGACCTGCAGGAGCGCGGAGTCTCCCCAGCTGGCAGCCGGCCCAGCCCAGACACGCGAGCGAGCCCCTCGAGCAGTGGGCCCACTGACTCCTGGGCAGTCAGAAGCAGCTGCTGCTTTCGGTTGCTGGGTTTGGGCGGTTTGTTACCCAGCAGCAGCAGATGACTGGCACAAGCCCCGAGCCAATAACCTCCCATTTTCTGTCAAACCCCATTGGGTTATGATTTAAGGAATCATCCTGGCCGGGCGTGGTGGTGCACACCTGTAATCCAGCACTCTGGGGGTCTGAGGCAGGACAATCACTAGAGCACAGGCGTTGGAGGCTGCAGTGAGCTATGATCGCGCCACTGCACTCTAGCCTGGGCGACAGATCGAGAGCAAGACACCATCTCAAAAACGAAAAATCATCCTAACAGATACATCATCTTGTCACGGCCCACGGCTCAGGAGCATTGGAGAAGGGCCCGAGAATCTGAAGCATGGAGTCTTCACGAGAAGCTTCCGAGTTTGTTTAATGCCTGGTCATTTTCACAGGTGGCAAGTCTATGAAACACAAGTTGGCGGCGATGGTGCATTTCCAACGCTAGCGGTGTCTCCTGGCTGCTGTCAGGGGACTCGGGGGCGGGACGGACGCGGCACACCCTCTGGCCACCGGGCCGCCCTGCCGGCCTGCTCCCGCGGCGCCGGGGGCCTCCTGGGCGACGAAGACCTTCTCGTAGTACTCGATGAGCAGTTCGGTGAACAGGTTCAGGGGCACAAGGGCGCTCAGGGAGGACACCCCCTGGGACGGCCAGATGAGGTTCAGTCCAAAGACACAGGCCAGGTTGGAGCTGTTCATTTTGTTAAAAATGCTCTCCCGGGACACCTGCAACAGACCACACGTGGGACAAGGACAGTGAACCCCGAGGGCAGCAGCGGCCTGGCATTCCCCCCTCAACCCCGGGAGGGACTGGTGTGGTGGGAAGAGCAGTGGACTGGGAGCCACCAGCCTGTACCAGCTCCCCACTCGGGGCCTCAGTTTCCCTATCTGTAAAAGGAAGGGATTGGCCTCAGTGCTCGGCCTCTGTGATCTGCCTTCTGGGATTTCCTCAACACCCCACTGCTACCTCTTCTACTGCAGCGGACTCAGGAGTGGGGGGGCTCTAGCGCAGCCAGCTTGAACCAGGCGACCTCTGACCTCTGCACTGTGGCTGGTGAACTAGTCGAGAGCAAGACCAGCCAGCGCGCGGGGGCTGCTGGGAGGAGAGATGATGGCAGAAAGAGCGTGCTGAAGGGGCTCCCTGTCCGTCTCAGAAAACACCGCACTCCCAGGAGTGCAATTCAGTCCTCCGTATTTTTTTTGAGTTGGGGTCTGGCTTTGCTGCCCAGGCTGGCCTCAAATTTTGGGCCTCAAGTGATCCTCCCGCCTCGGCCTACCGAGTAGCTGGGACTACAGGCTCTTGCTGCTGTGCTTGGTTTCATCCCCCTTCACCTTACAGATGAGAAAACTGAGGCCTAGAGGGTACAGGAGACTTGTCCAAGGTCATCTAGCCCGTCAGTGGCAGGGCCTGTTCTTGTCTCCCTGCCAGGTCCGAGCTGGGGGACCTCAGAGAATCGGAAGCGGGGATAATGCTGAGCTGGGGGTGGGGAGGTTTAGCTGGGCGTTGCCCTCCCAGATGCCCCCACCCGGTGGCCCGCCAACCCCTGGGGTGTGCACCAGCCAAGTGAGCCGTGGGTGACCCTTCCCCAGCCATGCCGAGGCCCCCGAGTGCTGCTGCTCGAACAGGATGAAACACCAGCAGGCGTGTTAAGATCGGCGCCCGTGGAGGAGGCCAGAGAGATAAATCTGTCTCCCGCTGAGGGCAAAAAAAAAAAAAAAAAGTAGGAAAAAGAGGGTTAGAGAGGGTTAGGGGAGTAAATTTTAGTTTGCGGACCACTGAGAAATTTTATCAAGCGATAGGGAGAATGAGATACTTTTAAAACCAAGTGGTGACATTATCTGCCGGACTCTCGCACATGGCGCCTGCTCTGCCCGGCCCTCCCCTCCCCGGCAGGTGCTGCCTCCTCACACCGGACCCCACCCAGCCGGGGGGTCCCCTGGGGACCGAGGGGCTGCCTCCTCTGGGTTTGTGCGATTCCTCTGCTGACCTCACAGGTTTTCGCTCCAAACGTACCCCTGTCCCACGGGAGGAGCTGGGCCCAGACCAGTGAAGGGGCCTCTCGTTCCTGTTCTTATCCTGCTATAGTGCGCCGGGCGGTGGCCCCACAAAGACAGGTCCACCCAGAGTCCGTGAACGTGACCTTATTTGCAACCAGGGTCTTTGCAGGTGCTAAGTCGAGGATCTCAGGATGAGAGCACCTTGGCTTCTCTGGGTGGGCCCCGAATCCAGTGACAAGTGGGCTTATGAGAGAAGGCTGGAGACACACACACAGGAGAGAAAGCCACGTGAGGACCGAGGTGGGCACTGGAGTGACGCAGTCGCCAGGGCCACCGGGGGCTGGAAGAGGCAGGCAGGACCCTCCCTTGGGCCTCCAGAACAGTGAGATGGTAAATTTCTGTTGTTTAAGCCACCAGCTTGTGGTCCTTTGTCCTGGCAGCCACAGTAACCTATCATGCCTGGCGACGGCGGACCTTCCACAACAATAATCTGTTCGGTCCGCGGGGCTGACGGTGCATCGAGCTCAGGACACAGCCCCCACCCGCCAGAAACTCAGCCTAAACAGGTGACTCGGGAGCTGAGGACCCCAACGAGAAAGTCACTGGCCATGACTGAGGGACAGCCGGTTGGCCCTGCCTGGCTGGGGGCTCTCAGCGGAGCTGTTGCCTGACCAGGCCTTGGATGGAGTCCTTTGCTGGCCAGGGAATGTTGTCCCAAGGCTGAAGGAGGGCGTGACCCCAGACTCGAGGCACGCAGGGGACTGGTCTGTGCAAGCGCCGCCGTGGAGGGGAGAGGCCGCCAGGGCCAGGCAGGAGCCCAGGCCCCGAGCGCCCTGCTGTGCCCACTCACCGCGTGCAGGAAGCCCATGAGGTAGCTGAGGACGGCGTGGTTGTGCTCCGGGAGGCCCCCCAGGATCTGGCGGCAGTGGTTGACGCGCAGGCTGCTCTCCACACCTGCAACGGCACCGGCACCTTCCTGAGCTGGCTCCGGAGGGGCCCGAGGGCAGCGCCGCGCCCTCCCCCCGAAGGGCACTGTAGCCAGCATCCCCCAGGAAGCTGGTAAAGCCTGATCACTGTATAAACGGGAATGTTCTAGACCAGGGGTTGGCAAACTACAGCCCACAAGTCAAATCCGGCTGGTCGCCTGCTCTTGTCAGCAAAGTTTTACTGGAACACAGCCACTTCATTCGTCCGCACGCTGCCGACGGCTGCTTTTGTGTCATTGTGGCCGAGCTGGGCAACTGCAACAGGGGATGTATGTGTGGCCCACGGCACCAGAATGTTTACTACCCACCCTGCTCTGGTCTAACTACCTGTTTACAGTCCTCACACCACATTGCTCTTGGGGCAGCGTCCGGCCCTCCAGGGCCTGGATATAACTGTCCCCTGCTCTGCGACCCACCGTTGCCCTCATAACCACATCCTCCATTTGAGCTCTGCAACCTTCAAATCGGCCAGCAAGTACTCACCAAGCTCCCACTGCAGCATGCGCATGCACACAGACGCGCACGCGTGCACATGCATGCACACAGACGCACACACGTGCACACAGACGCACAGATGCACACGCGTGCACACAGACGCTCACCCGCTGCGGCGTACCCGTATCATGCAACGCACTAACCCCCCTCCCACTCAGTGCAGAGTGAACCCTGTGTGCTTTACAAACACACCCACAGCTAGGAGACACGAAATTCCCTGCTGTGAAAATTCTCGTTGGCGTTTTAATAAAAGCCGTCATTTCGTGAAATAAAGCTGTTGTGATCCAGTCATTTGAATGGACAGGGAGTTCCCTTGAAATGAATGTTTCCAAGGAACCCCTGAGCCTGGAGGCCACCACCCCGTTCCTTTGGATGTTCCAGCCGAAACCTCATTTTTCTGAGAATTAGAGTCCCAGAGTGGATATGGGTACACAGTCACCTCAGCTCTCACTGTGTCCCCTTGAGAAAGAGCATGTCCCAGCAAGTGGGCAGGACCAGCTAGCCGACTGTCACGACAGCCAGCGTCATTGGGCACTTACCAGTGCCAGCAACCATGCCAAGCATTTTATGCACCTTTAATCCTCAAAATAGCCCCAATGTATATAGGTGAGGAAAGTGAGCTCAGAGAAGTTAGGTGACTAGCCCAAGGTCACACAGCTAGTGAGTGGCAAAGTTTGGGGCTCGAATCCAAATCTGTTGGGCGCTGAGCCGGTGCCCTGGACCTCCCTGCTATCCACTAGGCGGCTGTCCCAGCAACGCTTTCCTCCCTTCCTGCACAGGCCGCCTGGCAAGCCCACCTCCTGCAGGGGGCTCTCCAAAGGGCTTGCTCACCTCACTCCAAGGAGAAACACACCTGCCTAAGCAGCGTTGCCAGATGAACTGAGGCACACTCAGTTAAATTGGACTTGCAGGTAAACGGCAGATATTTTTAGGATGAGCACGCCCCATGCAGTGTTTGAGACACTCTGGGAGAGCGTTCACCGTTCACCTGAATTCCGATCTAACTGGGCAACCTTTGCTGTTCCCGCTACGTCTGGCCGTCCTCTGCCGAGTCACGTCTCAGCCATGCTGGGCTGAGAGACCCCGGCCTTGGCGCCATCTCGGTTCTCAACAACCGGATGTTCGGAACGTGCTGCTCTTTTAGAAGAAGAGTGAGTAAGCACAGGAAACCGGGAACAGCTCTGCGCGGGTATCGGCGGGGGCCGGTCGGAGAGAGGACCGTGAGAAGTCTCGCCAGGGGAATGCGGTGCAGCTACTAAAAAGAACGGGTAGACGTCCCCGAGGAGGAAAGAGCTAAAGGACAGTGTCAAGAAGAAAAAAGTCTCAAAACAGCGTGTGTGGCAGGGACGTTCCCGGAAGGGGAAGCAAACACGCAGGACCAGCCCGCGGAGGGGCGCGGAGGGGCTGGCGGAGTCCCCCGTTTCATTGCAGACCCCTCACACTATGCTTTTATGCTGTATACTTGCGTTTTTTCCCATCACAATATAATTTTTAAAAATTCGCAGTGTCTGCCCCACCCCCACTCCCTGGGGGAGAAAGGCCACAGAGTCGAGCTTCATCCCCGGAGACGTGCGCTTTCCATCACCGGATCATCCTCTCCAGGCTGGCGTGCAGTGGCGTCATCACTGCCACCTCCAACTCAAGCCTCTCCCGCTCGGCCTCCCAAGTAGCTGGCGCTACAGCTACGTGCCACCATGCCTGATTTTTTCTATTTTTTGTAGAGACGGGGACTCTCTCTGTTGCCTAGCTTGGGCTTGAACTCCTGGCCTCAAGCGATCCTCCCACCTCTGCCCAAGTGCTAGGATGACAGGTGTCAGCCTCTGCGTCCTGCTCCGGGAAGTGAAATTCACTACGGTAGGACGGGCGCTGTGGTTCCGAACGTGCCCGAGAAGCGGCGCCTCGGCATGTTAACGCGACGAGCGGAGGGAGCCTGAGAAACGGCAGGTGCAGGGGGGACTCCCGGACCCGCGGCGTCACAAGACGCCCCTGTGAGAGGGGCCTCCCGACGCCCAGGGAAGGACCATCCTGGACCCTGCAGGTGAGGAGACACCAAAAGGAACCTACAAGCAGGCCCTCAGTTTCCCCGTTTCCCTGCCCTCGGTTAAGACCCCTTCGTCCCGTTATGTTTTTCTGCGACTTTCCATTCGTCAAAACTAGCATGAACACGCCCAGGCGTGGCCATGTCTTCAGGTCCTCCTTTGCTTATGACGGCTCCGCATCACGTAAAACTTAGTTAAATGAGGCGGTATGTTTGTCTTTTAGTCATCCGTCTTCCGTCAGTCCGAGTTACAGGCCCCAGCCAACAAACCCAAGGTGAGTAGAGGGAAAAGGTTTTTCCCCCCCGCTGCAGTTTGTAGTGGGGAGGCTGGGACGTCACTGGCTGGAACCGTCTGAGGCTGCGGCAGACGCCCAGGACACAGCTGGTAGAAAAGGTAGAAAATTCTCACCGAAGCCAGCCCCCTGGATTTCTGTCTGCAGAGCCCGATCGGAGGAGGGTGGTAAAAGTTTCTGTCTTCTCCCTTGCAGAATTTGTACTAGCAGGATGAAAACCTTTGTGAGAATTGGTTCTCTGGCCTGTCACTGTTATGAGTTTGAGTACTCCTTGCCCATCCTTTCTTACCTCTGTCTCTTGTGTCATTTGTCAAGAGGAAGAGAAGTGGAGGATAAGATTCTCCTTTTGTCTCATTTTGTGTCCTGTGAGCTTGCCTTTGTAGCCAGTTTGGCTTTTGACTGCTGGGGGTGGGGACAGGTTGTTGGCCAACTGGCAGGTTGGAGTCCTAAGAATTTACAAGTGACGAGACAGAAATGTGGGCTGCGTCCCACTGCAACGATCCTATCAACCGCTGCCCACTCGCAGGGGGCCGGTCTACATCTGCCGCCCTTTCCCCCGTCTTTGGAGGAACTTTGGCTGGGGGATCACCTCTTTTGCACCCTGTTTGGGAATATCTCTTGCATCCACCGCCAGCCATGAAAGGGTTTATTGGTTCGAGTCACACTGGATTAGGTACTAACCTTTGGTTAAAAACAAAACAATAACAAAAAAGCGTGGTTAACGGAAACAAACTGGGCAAATAAAAAAATCTTAAGGGTCTTCCCCTGAAATATTGATAAAAAGCTTTCACCCTTAACAGATAACCTGAACTTGCATGAAAAATTGTAGGATTTGTATGTTACATATGTGATATGTATGTGTCACATTTTTCCACCTGTCAACAATATTACCCATTTATAAAACTTTGTAAAGTTCTATTCAAATTTGCTTATACATGAGCGCTTATATTAAATATTCCTAAAATTCTCAAATACAGAAACTAACTCAAATGTAGTTTTCAAGTTCATGTGACTTGGGTGAATCTTTGAGTAAATCTTGAGATTCGTCTGATACTGTTGGTTTAATAGAAACAGCTGTGTCTTCCGAGTCGTCATATTAAGCAGAATACAAGCATACAGCTTCGTCGTGCTTGGCTTTACGCGTCCAATAACGTTAAAAATAGATAAAAGGGAAATTACTCGGGACGACGGCGAGCCTTACTCAATGTGACATCTGCCTAAAGGTAGTTCTTTTTGGTAACTCGCAACCTTAGAATTATGTTAATAGATATTCGTTAATAATGTCTAAATAAAATACTGAAACATTCATTACTAAGTGTAAATTTATATACTTTTGGTATCTTGTTTTTCTATGACATAGAGACTAAATATATTTAAGTCTGTTAACAAATGTTCTTTTTGAATAATTGTACCGTGATGAAGCACACGCCTGTATCAACTGGGAGATGGTACAGTCCACGGCAGACACTTCACAGTTGCCTGCTCCTTAGTTTTCTCTGTGAAAGTGTGATAATGGTTAACACCATCGACGTATGTCATTAAATCTACGAGAAGCAGGAAGGGTGAGGGGAACAACTGTGTGCAGAGTCCACAAGGGAAGGTCGGGTGGCCTTGGGGGAGAAAGTCGCAGATACGAAGGCTGCATTCGGTTAAAGGAAAAGGACGCAATTTTGTCCTGAAGTAGAAAGACTGGCTGTTTCAGGACAAGGAAAATACAGGACTAAACCTGAATGGCTATAAAAGCAGTCACAGAAGGTTTATGGAAAAAGAATTTTGGAAAAGGGATGTGGTGCACGGTCAAGCTGGCTAAGATTTGAGTGGATTTATTCATAGTTTAAAAAAAGTGAGCCTTGATATATAAAAAAAGTACTGATGTAAAACTAGAACATCAAAGTTTCCTTATTAATCTGCTTTTTTTTTGAGACAGAGTCTCACTCTGCTGCCCGGGCTAGAGTGCCGTGGCATCAGCCTAGCTCACAGCAGCCTCACACTCCTGGGCTCAGGTGATCCTCCTGCCTCAGCCTCCCGGGTAGCTGGGACTACAGGCATGCGCCACCATGCCCGGCTAATTTTTTCTATATATATTTAGTTGGCCAATTCATTTCTTTCTATTTATAGTAGAGACAGGGTCTCGCTCTTGCTCAGGCTGGTTTCGACTCCTGACCTTGAGCAATCCGCCTGCCTCGGCCTCCCAGAGTGCTAGGATTACAGGCGTGAGCCACCGCGCCCGGCCTTAATCTGCTTTTAATAAGAAATTGTAGAAAGTGCTTCTGTACTATCTAAGTAATCTCCCCAAGAAACCAAGATTCTGTATCTTACCAGAATAATTTCTGATAATAAGGTGTTAACTTTTATGATGTCTTTGATTATTTAAGAGACCTAAATTCATAGTAATCTATGAGCCTATTCAATCAAGTATTCAAACCTTTTTGGCATTTTTTTTTTTTTTTGACAAACTTCCCAGAATCAAATTTTAAATGAAGTCGTTTCAACTCAAACTGACTTGGAGATTTCCCAGAGACTCCCTAGAAAATCTCAAAGGATACGTTGTTTCACCTTTTAAGAGAAATGTTAGGCTGGTCGAGGTGGCTCATGCCTGTAATCCTAGCACTCTGGGAGGCCGAGGTGGGAGGATTGCTTAAACCCAGGAGTTTGAGGTTGCTGTGACCTAGCCTGACGTCACGGCACTCTGGCCTGGGCAATAGAGCGAGACTCTGTCTCAAAAAAAAAAAAAAAAAAAGAGAAACATTACTGCTTTTATGGATTTCTTTTCTCTGAAGCTATCTAGACATAGCTTACATTTAAAAACCTTTATTTTTCTCCCTACCTGGTCCCTCAATAATCTGGAAACTTATTGAATATTTTTATTTTCATGGCAATATAGTTATTTGCATAAGTTCGATAAGAATCTGTTCTCTTTGTAATAGGGCACAATTGAACATATTGGTTATATTAATCAGGCTATGACTAGACTGTTGTATTTGGGAACATGCATAGAATCAGATATGACCAGAGAGGTCTAAGAAACTGAGGTTGAGTTTGAGGAGCCAGCGCTGCTTGCAAAGCCCCTGGAGTAACCGGCCTGGTACCAGGCATACAGGGTTCTCAGCATCACAGGCAAGTGAGGACGGTCACTTCCTGGCAGGTCCAGGAACCTTAAACTGTATTGAGAACCTTGAGCAGAGAGGAATTCACCGGGATCTATAGCTTGCCAAGTGTGGCGGCAAGTTCATTGTTTGGCTTCCTGGCCTCAAGAGGCTTTAGAAAAGTGAATCTAAGATTCCTTTTGAGAAGCCCCAGCAAAGCAGACTTAAAAAGAGCCGATATGGGTCAACTACCCTTCTTGCTGCACCTGTGCACATAACCAGGCCAAATATTTTGTGACTGAGAATCAAGACCGTAGAGAGAGGTGATGCTTCAACGGAAAACTACGGCGCACACTTGCGGATTCTCAGTTCGAGTTTCCTTCCGTGCCAGCTACAACACGCCAAACTGATGTTTCCGGGTTTCTCCCCGACTCCTGACTCAGCGTCATTTGGAACTAAAACTCCTTTCCCCAAAGCCCCGCGAGCTGAAGCTGGAGGACGTGGCAGAAACACCGCAGACATCATCAGGACGGATCGCGTATGGACAGCCCTGTACCTCCGGCCACCCAGAATGTTCACCGGCCCTCCTGATGCCGTCGCCAAAGACACCAACTCGCAAACGAGGAGATTCGGCGGCTGCCCCTCTCCATGTGAGGACACTTCAAGCCAGTACCCAGAAATCGTCTCAACGGAACGTTCTCCAGACCCAAAACTGAGTTGATAGTTTGTTCGAACCTTCAGGAAACCTAGTCTGAGAAC